>JASDQU010108710.1:162148-172768 GCA_032191745.1 Picea mariana | reverse complement strand
GACAGTGTTAACCTAAATTTGGAACAACACAATAAATTCATGAATTAAATCGCACAGGGTTCGCCAGGATTGGGAGGCAGGAATTGGTTATGCCTGTGGTTGAGAGCTGGCAGCCTCGTAATCCGGTGGCTACGTTTAACAAGGCTTTACTTGTCAGTCCATAAAGCAACCCTAACGGTGACAATTAGCGACCTAGCCCCCATACCATTAATTAAAACTTGGAAGCGAGGATCTTGTGGTAAGCGCGCCAGCCAAAATCATGGAAACCCTACCAAACTAGAAGCGAACACCCCATGAATACAACTGGGAACGAGGCATCGAGCGTGAGGTTGTTAACCCCACCGGCATTTTTATGCAAGGACACAGGTAAGGCATTGAGGATATTAAGGAGGCCGTTAAGAAGATAGTCCGAAATAATACGAACACAAATTACTAACATAGTCTGAACTTGCAGAATTATAGCGAGAGCTGGGGAATGGAGGAGCTAAGCCGAGGTGGTAAAGGCACGCTCAGGCAGTGACTTAAGGCCGTCGCAATCCTGGTATAAGTGCCCAACCCATGCCACACATTTCATTTAGTGGAATCGGCCGTTCCAGCCACCCAAAACACAGTTGTTGAACTTCCTTAATCTTAATGCTAGGTTTCAAAATAAAGATTTTACTCAATCGCTTAAGAATCACACTTTGTATAATAATACATTATTAACGTGAAGCAACATACCAAAAATGAAATAATTCTCGAGCAATGGATTATAACAATTAACCTAGGCGCAAATACTCCTGCCTTCGTATTTTCAAGGTCCATGGATCGAACCCCGTCTCCTGGGTTATTGAAACTTCTTTTATCTTATATGCTCGGCTTTAAGAAAAATAATTGTTTATCCAAGAATAAATAACATCAACATGTTGGACGAGTAGAGAATAAAACGCTTAGGATGTAAATTCATTCGTGATCAATACAGGCTTAAAGAACCCAAAAAATGTCATCCAAGGGCACTCAAAGAAAATGCTTACACACGCTATCTCACCCAGGTAATACACAGTCTAAGTCTGGCTGATACAGGGTAAACACGCAGTAAGGATGCAGCAAGGACATAAAAGGGTAAATCACGATGGCTGGGAGTCTGTAGACAGTAAAATTTTTAATAAAATATTCTGCTCACAGTCACTGTCAACTCCCACAGTAAAAAGACAAAAACGCCCAAAGCATAAAGGAGACAAACACACGGTAAGATTGGCCGCTGTAAATACAAGAACCCACAGAGATAGGAGGAACCTGCTGTATCGAAAATGATTATTGTGCATAGAAACGCCCAACGAAATAAGAGAAAACCCTCGGAAGAATCCACCACGGGTAAGTAAAATCGACCAGGTAAGAAGAAAACCCACTGAGATAATAAAAAGGGCCCAACGAATATAAACACTAGGGTATCAAAAATAAAAACCCTACTGCAAATCAAGCTCCCTGTGTATACAAAAAAAAATTTACGCCCAAGGTAAAACGAGAAGGCCACGAAGATAATAAATGTTGCCCAATACAAATAACCACTCCCAGGGTAAAATATTAAGCCCTACTGCCCCATAATGCCCACAAGTGAACTAGCAGAAACCACAACGAAATACCTGAACCCTCAACTACACTATTTAAAAATGAAGATCTTCTAAAGTACCCCCCTTTTCCTTTTTACAGAGTATGAAGGACTGGAAACAACACTCCACAACAATACAACCCTAATAGCAGCAGTAAATCACTATCCATTCTACTCTACTTAGTTCAGGAACATACCTTTGCCTTATTCGCTTTCCACAACGATTTCTGAGCTCCTGCCGCTCCTTCTCCTGCTTGTCAACCGCGAAGAACTCACCGGTACCTCCCAGCCAAATGATAGGGGTATTCTTCTTCCCCCTCAGCCCCCCGAGCCACAAAGGGACCACAAACAATCAGAGAGTAACTAGCTCCTCAGCTTGCCTCCAAGGCTGAGCTACCACTCAAGTCTACTAAGAATTCCCAACTCCTACCAAAAATCAGTCAGTCTCTATTCTCCCACGTAACAATGCCAATCTCCCCAAAAAAAAGGGTCCCCTCTTTTCCCCTCTCCCATTCTTTTATTCAGCCTCAAACCCTAATTCTCTTTTTCTTAGCTTTTCCCCCCTTTTCCCTTTTCATTTTTTTACTTTTCTCTTTAATTTATTTTGTTTATATTATTTTATCTTTCTTTTCAAAACTCAACGAGCATGTGCACTCATTATTCAATCCCTTTTAATTTTTACATGCTTAACTTTATTTATTTACTATTGTTTATAATATAAGTATACATATATGTATTTTCATTTTTCTATTTATAAGCATGCATTCATCTTTTTAGTTTATCATTATCCATCATCTAATTTACCATTAATATATATGTATATATAGGATAATGAGAGATTAAGGCTATGGCAAAACAGTATAGGGGATAAATAAATGTATTACCTAAAACGAATAAAGAGGAATTACGGGGAGGGATGGCGATATAGTAATGTGAACTAGACAAGTAAAAGGAAGATGGATACTGAAAGATCAAGGCGGTGGAGGATAGTTTAATTAAGTAGACAAGGATAATGAGAGGGTGGTGGTCTGAGTTTTTGTTTTCCCCCTTTTTTTTTTTTTTAATTTTCATTTGTTAAGGCCACACTAAATTTCCCCCTGGTTTCTAGAAGGTCTTAGGCTTAGGGTTTATATTCTGAGTTAGGCGACGATTGGTTAAGGGAATTTCTTAAGGTTTTATTCAGGTGATCATGACTTAGGGATAATTAGGCTGACCCCTTCAACCACCTTTATCGCGATGTGCCCTTCAGGTCGCACCACGTGCGCCAAGGGTGCCACTCACCTCTAGAATTTCTTTTGGCGACGTGCCCTTCAGGATGCACCACGTGCTCCAAGGGTGCCACTCGCCAACTGAGTTTCTTTTGTGCAACGTGCCCTTCAGGATGCACCATGTGCTCCAAGGGTGCCACTCGCCAAATGAACTGATTGGTAGACCTCTATAACCCTTGGAGTCAACACTCCACCAGATGAACTAGTAGGAGACTAAGGGCTCTAAAAAATAAGGCCCCCGCCTTATTGCGCGCCCCTTAGAATCATCGTGAGAGACTGTCGCAGTCATCCCTCACGGCATCGTGGGTCCTCTCAAACTAGGTAATCGTTAACCTACAGTTCGAGCCACGGCGGGAGTGCTAGTAGGCGGTGGCAGGGCTGCTATCCACCCCTCTCCCTCAACCTCTTTGCAATCATGTGTGGCCCCTTTACTCCATATGTGAGTCAATTCAACAAGCTATCGTCAACCTGCATCACCAATAATCATGTCAGAAATGTCAACATCAAATCATCAATCAAATGAAACATAATAATAAACATATCAACCCAAAGCACACTCCCTGACTCAGTCTGGAGTCCAAGGGGGATCTACCGATGCCTCTTCATCCTCAAGGTCAAAAACCCTGCACACTCAATCAAACTGAGTCAATAGCACCCGTCTACATCAAATAGTAACACATCATGTCATCTGTTAATCACATTGTAATCAAATATAATAGGGCTAACATCAAAAAGGGTCCAGATCACTTGCGAGCAAGTGTCCTCAAATAATAAGTGTTCTCAGTGCGCTAGAGTGGGATGTTACAGAGGAAGTGCATGCCCCGAGAAAAATTGAAAATGATATTTTTGCAACACAGCGACACATTGTCATGCTTCAAAAATTCCCGATTCAATTCACTGAAAGAAAGATCCAGGATTTCGTTCATATGATTTAAAGCATCTTCATGGCTCATGAAAAAAACAAGGGAACAAAGTAAGATAATGAAATATTAAAAAATACTTGTTATGTTAAAGATGTCAAACATCCTGGCTACAAGGGGTAGGATCGAGGAGGTACCTTGCCCAAGAAAACAAACGACTATGGGATTCTAGCCATACTTTACACCTGTCACTCCAGTAGACGATTCAGATGCCACCCTATTCATGTTAAGTTCTTATCACATGTGGGAAGGTTGGAGGGTTATCATGGTTAGACATACGTTGAGAGTAACCTCATTCCATCCTTTCTTCTACATGATGGTTATGAGGGTTACACGGTCTCGAGGTTCAAATATGATAGCAATGATGGAGGTGGGAAACATTCTTCATCCATGTAGAATCCTTTGCTACAAAATGATGAGGAACCCATCATCGACAATAAACTCCCCCCTCATGACGCGGTCATTAATGGAAGTTGATTTGGGCCACCCTCAGCGGTCCATTCTAATTATAAATGTGCAAAATTGGCTCTGCGAGGGCAGTGTCTTAGGTATTTTTTTCCTTGGTTATGTGATTTTCTCTCCCACTTCTCTTACCTCTATTTCCAGTTTACTTCTCCCTATTGTTTTCTTGGAAATGGCCCCGAGAAGAAGGAAGCCTTCCTGTATTCACTCTACTTATTCCTCTCATGCAATGAAAGTTACATTGACGTGGCCCAATTCTACGAGGACCATGTCCAAGAGGTAGATAAAGGCAGGATGAACGATCTTGAAGAAAAAGTTCGTCAAATCATAGAATTCCATTCAGATGATGAAGTGGAGGCTCAGGTTGGAAGATTCATATCAGATTTGGGGTGCAATCGAACCCGCGATTCAATGTTTTATAGAACCCTCAAGCTATATTGGCACACCAAAACCATGGTGTCCATCAGTATGCTCCCCAAGGAGAAATATTTTCATTAGTTGAAGAATAGGAAGTAATATTTGGAAGTCATGAATAATTGAAGTAGTCACCTTTCATTCCAAACGTTAAGGGGGTAACTTTGTCACTCCTGCAAGGAGCTATGTTGGTGTCGAGACCTTAAATGTTGTTGCTGGTCGAGAGACCGTGGACCTCACGAACTCTCAGGTTCAACATGATTAGTGGCATCTTTTTCTCTATTTTTTCTTACTGATTAGTATGTTACATAGGCTCTTTTAGATTGTTTTATGTGTATTCAAACTAAAACTGGATAAATATGTCAATTTCAGACTGGTTAAAACCTAGTTTCTCCTCAGGGGCAAGATTTATTTTTTGGTTTTTGAGAAATGGAGCCATAGGGACTATCATGGTATCTTTGGGAATGGAACTGCAAAACCTCTCATATATGTTTATATGTAATTTATGTACATAACAATATAGACGCTTACAAAAAAAAATGGAATCGAAACTCTGAAATGGTATAAACATTGAGGTGAAAGATTTTCTTCGATAAAACACATGAAACTATGAATGTTTATATGTAAGCTAAATATTTATAGCTAGATCTTAGTTCTTTTTGTATGACTAAAACTTGCATATTGTTGATTTAGTTGGTTTTTGTGAAAGGAAGTGCTACAAATTATGATTCCAACTTTGAAACTCTCACATTTCTATTTTTTACAGTGCACTTTGTCACAAAAAATAGAAGGTAATGTTATACAAAGGGTGAATGACTCAATGTGTAGCTTGTGAAATGGTAAGTTGGTTTAAGGACATTGTCGTTTACTAATACAAAACTTTCTTTCATGAGTGAACATGGGTAGTTGAGGGGTGCAACATGGTGTCTAGACATTATTAATTAATTTAAAGGCTTGAAGTTAGTAGCCATGGTTATAACTTATAGTAGAAGTTTATTCCAAAAGAATTAAACGTGTAATTAACTCTAATTAATGGATTGGATTTGAACAAGATAAATTGAATGTTGAGTTGACACAATCAGGTGAACATAAAGGAAATGTTTCATAATTGATCAAAGGATTGTAAAAGTAAGATAATGGATTTTAATTGATTTAAGATTTCATCGTTTCTATCTAGTAGTCCATTTGATTTTGGATTTTAAAATTGTGTAAAGGATATTATGCTTTGGAGACGTTTTGAGCATACTTTTTTCTCATCTTTAGGAAAAAAGAAAGAGAATGAGATATATGTATGGTGACCTACTGAGCAGACATTTTATAAATACCGGTAAGTGTGCTAAGATTCAATTTATTAAAATAGTCGGCTAAGGGATCAATGTTGGAAATAGTAATTACAAGTCAGTGAGCTCACGTCTCTGTCGATTTGTTAGTCAATCAAATTTGTCATAGATTCATTTTTTTAGTAAGTAGATTTTTCATTCAGTCTATCTACTTCTCAGACTGTAACCACAGTTCATCAGTTTATATTTTATTCTACGCAATCTTAGTCTAACTCAGTTGGCAAGAACAGGAGTAAATTAATGGAGTCGTTCTTTATCTTTCTACAATTCAGTTAAGTAGTTGAGAGTGAGTCGAATTAATGGTCGTATTTAATGTTAGATTTGATTAGCTTCTCAAAGAAGTCTCAGTCACAATCAATATATATCTGAATCTGAAAGTGTTCGATGACACATGTAGAGAGGTGGAAAGAACATAGTTGTGAAGGATAACTAGCAACAATGCAAGAGTCAAAGAAGTTTGAGCACAATCTCTGTGTCTAAGAAAAGTTGTTGGAGATGAATCTTATTATAGTATTGTACTATGTAATCATGTGTAGTGTATTGAAGTTAATATATATCAAGTAGTTTTTGTGTTCATAATTTCATGTGTACTTATGAGCTTCTTATGTGTTTATAAATTCATGTGTTAAATATTAGCACTGTGTGAATAAATTGTTACATTAAGTGTTTTACTAATAATGCACAGTAAATCATGCAACATGTGCACTCCATGGTAAGTCATGAGTGTTCAGTGACAAAGTTTTATAGTGTGCAGTATTTGAGATGGAACTGTGAAAAATGGCATGCGTGCTTCAGATCAAATATCTGGTACCAGAGAAGTTTGATCACAAATTTGTCAGAGCAACATCTCTGTTGCTAAGTAAAATATGGCTTCTACTTCAAATATGCAACCTTCCACTTTTACAGGAAATAATTATGAGTTGTGGTCATTCACCATGAAGGCATTGTTTTGAGGTCAAGATGTATGGGAGATAGTGAATAATGGCTATGTAGAACCAGTACATTGAACAACATACAATGCACTCACACAAGCTGAAAAGGATGTCTTAAAAGATCAAATGAAGAAGGATTGAAAAGCGATGTTTTACATACATCAAGCCATGCATGAGAGCATACTCCCAATATTTTCATCATAAAATAAAGCCAAGGAAGCATGGGACATATTACAAACCTCTTATCAAGGTATTGACAAAGTCAACACTTCTAAACTACAAATCATTAGTAGAGATTTTGAAACTCCATCATTCAAAGATATAGATACAGTAGATTCCTTTTATACCCATGTTATTGGCCCGATAAATCATATTAAGTCTAATGGTGAAACCATAGAAGACATAAAATTTGTTGAGAAAGTACTTAGGAGTCTTCCTCCTAAATTTGATACCTTAGTTGTGACTTTGGAAGAGAGTAAAGACTTGAGTCATTTTAGTCTATATGAACTGCAAGATTCCATTATTAATCATGAACACAGATTGAATAGGTCAATTATGTCATTATAGAGATAACTCTAGAGGTAGAGGAAGAAGTTTTGTCAGAGGTGGAAGCAATAGCATTCCTAGAAACACTGGTGGAAGAGGTCAAAACCCAAATACCAGTCAACCAAGTGGTTAGAGAACAGATAAATAAAATATTTAGTGTTGTTATTATAAAAATTATGGACATTATGCATATGAATGCAGGAAGAGACAATATAAATCAAACAGTGAAAATAACCAAACTAACCCTATGTTTATGGTGTGTGATGAAGAAATTCCCATAGTCTCACCTGTTGAATGAAATATTTATCAAGAAAGTCCATGTGACATATGGTATTTAGATTCAAGCTGCAGTAATCACATGACAAGAAACATATAATTTTTTTCTAGTTTGGAAGAGTCAATCCCAACCAAGGATACACTTGGAACATATATCCAATTCATTTTCTTATGAAAAGGCAGCATAAACAACTTAACTAAGAGAGGAGAACATACAATTATTCCTGATGTATATTTTGTTTCTGTTCTGAATCATAATTTGATGAGCACACGACAACTGTTACAGAAAGGATGTCAAATCTACATGGAAGATAATCACTGTGTGATTATGGATAAATGCCCAAGCAATCAACGTTTTGCAAGAATCTAGATGACAAGTAACAAAATGTTCCCATTGACATTGAATCCATCCAAGAAGAAAAATACAGTGCTAGCTATTAGTAAAACAAAATATGCACAATGAGAAACTACATTTACAATAAAAAGTTCACATAGTTCTAAATAAAATAGTATGCGCAGTATCAAAAAAGGATAAAATGATGCACAAATGAAGGAATCATTTCAATCTAAAGTACAATATGATTCATGTCTATGACATTTCATATTTGTACATTTGAACTTTGTAGTTCTGAAGTTGCTACACACAAAGGATATGGTAAAATCTTTGTCATTAATTGAAAAAGAAGAAAGAATATGTGAAGGTTGTATTTATGGAAAACAACAAAGATAAATATTTCTAGTTGGAAAAGCTTACAGAGAAAAATATCCACTGGAAATAATACATTCAAGCATTTGTAGAAAAAATAAAACTCCATATATAGGAGGCAATACTTATTTTCTAACATTTATTGATGATTTCTCAAGAAAGACATGGATTTATTTCTTAAATCTTAAATCGGGCGTAATGGGTTGTTTTCACTAGATTAAATCACTTGTGGAGAAACATAGTAGTTACTAAATCAAATGTCTAAGAAATGACAGTGCAGGAGAATACATTTCAAGAGAATTTCAGAACTTTTGTGAAGATCATGGAATCTACAAGAAATTTGTCAAATTATTATTGGGATGAGGTAGTAGAAACTACAATATAAAACATGAATATATGTCCGACAAAGATTCTGAAGAACAAAGTTCTTCAGGAATCCTGGAAAAGATTAAAGCATAATGTGGCACACTAAATTTTTTTTGGTTGCGTCGCATATGCACATATTCCAGATGAGTTGAGAAAGTTGGACAATAAAGGATATCAATGCATATTTTTTGGGTATTCTGAAGACACAAAAGCATACAAGTTGTATGATCTTATTTCAAGAAAAACCATAATCAGCCACGAAGATAAGTTTGTGGAGAATGAAGCATGGGATGGAAGAACATAAAAGATACTCAAAATTATTGGTTCAATGGAGCATGATGACACAGAAGATGAAGTGGTTCTATTACAAACCACATGAAAGTGTCTAGTTCCTTCGATAACTATGACACAAATCACAACACAAAATACTCCAGTAAGAACAACAGGTGCACATTCTACACCTAGAGCGCAACAAACATCAACAAATAGTCTGAGTATTTCTACATGCCTAGATCCAACTTTAAAGAAAGTTTATTACCAAGAAAGACAAGAAGTTTGTACGACATCTATAATGAAGACACAACAAATTCATTTTCAGTTTTTTCTTTGTTTTCACAGATGGATTTTCCACTAACTTTTGAAGAAGCAGTCAAAGATGATGTATGGGATCAATCCATGGATGATGAAATCAAATGCATAGAGAACAATCAAACATGGAAGTTGGTATATGTACCTAAAGACAAGGATGTGATATGTGTCAAATGGATTTATAAAACCAAGCAAGATGTAGAAGGAAATGTGGAGAAGCACAAAGAAAGGTTAGTTGCAAGATGTTTTACACAACAACCTCGAATTGATTTCAATGAAACATTTTCTCTAGTTGCATGCATGGACATAGTTAGATATGTGTTAGACATTGTCATGTAGTACAAGTGGCTAGTTTATCAAATGATTTAAAGTAAACATATTTGAATGGACAGTTAGTAGAAGAAGTATATGTGGAACAACCACAAGGCTATGAGGTTATAGGATAAGAAGACAAATTGTATAGATTGAATAAAGCAATGTATGGGCTAAAGAAAGCTACCAGAGCTTGGTACAGTCGGATAGATTCCTAGCTCACACATAATGGATTTTAGAGAAGTGAAAATGAGCCAACACTATACATCAATGTTAAGAACCAAATATCAATATAGCATAGAAAAACCTCAGAATAAGTACTCAACGCCTTGAAAAAGAGAGAATTTTAGATAATAAGCCTCTTCTAAGGGGCAACCTCCTTTTATCCTACATAAATGTTCAAGTACAAGATGATTCTAAATAAAAATGTCTCATTGATATATATAGGAGACCAGGAGGTATAA
This sequence comes from Picea mariana, assembly GCA_032191745.1. Taxonomy (NCBI): domain Eukaryota; kingdom Viridiplantae; phylum Streptophyta; class Pinopsida; order Pinales; family Pinaceae; genus Picea; species Picea mariana. The sequence goes on along the minus strand of JASDQU010108710.1, from coordinate 162,586 downwards.
TTACAACTAATGGGATAAAGCCGACATAAATAAAATAAAATTACTAATGTAATATGCCCCAATTAAGGGGTAATGAGCCAATAATAGGGCTTAAAATGCCCCTCCCCTTGAGACAAGTGTTGTCTGCAATGATTGAGTAACTCTGGATTCTTCTGTATAAAATATTCATCTTCCCAAGTGGAATCTTCAGCTAGTAGTTTCCTCCATTTAATGAGATACTCTAAAATGGCTCTATTCCTCAGTTGGTGAATTCTTGTGTCAGTGATGGCTTCAGGATCCAATATGACTTTTCCTTCCTCGTCAAGTTCTGGCAATATAGTTTGAACTGGGATCTTGTCGCCTATAACCTTCTTTAAGAATGAAACATGGAAAACTGGGTGTACTCGTGAATATGCAGGCAACTCCAATTTGTATGCCATAGTACCAATCTTTTGCAAC
>JASDQU010108710.1:102932-162048 GCA_032191745.1 Picea mariana | reverse complement strand
GATTACCTAGTTTGATAGGACCCACGATGCCGTGAGGGCTGACTATGTGAGTCTCTAACGATGATTCTAAGGGGTGCGCAATAAGGCAGGGACCTTATTCCTTAGAGCCCTTAGTCTCCTACTAGTTCACCTGGCGGAGTGTTGACTCCAAGGGTTATAGAGGTCTACCAATCGGTTTAGTTGGCGAGTGGCACCCTTGGAGCACATGGTGCATCCTGAAGGGCACGTCACACAAAAGAAACTCAGCTGGCGAGTGGCACCCTTGGAGCAAGTGGTGCATCCTGAAGGGCACGTCGCCAAAAGAAATTCCAGAGGCGAGTGGCACCCTTAGCGCACGTGGTGCGACCTGAATGGCACGTCGCGATAAAGGTGGTTGAAGGGGTCAGCCTAATTAGCCCTAAGTCATGAGCACCTGAAAAAAACCTTAAGCAATTCCCTTAACCAATCGTCGCCTAACTCAGAATCTAAACCCTAAGCCTAAGACCTTCTAGAAACCGGGGGGAAATTTAGTGTGGCCTCAACAAATGAAAATTGAAAAAAAAAGGGGGGGGGAAACAAAAACTCAGACCATCACCCTCTCATTATCCTTGTCTACTTAATTAAACTATCCTCCACCGCCTTGATCTTCCAGTATCCATCTTCCTTTTACTTGTCTAGTTATCATTACTATATCGCCATCCCTCCCCGTAATTCCTCTTTATTCGTTTTAGGTAATACATTTATTTTTCCCCTATACTGGTTTGCCATCACCTTAATCTCTCATTATCCTATATATACATATATATTAATGGTAAATTAGATGATGGATAATGATAAACTACAAAGATGAATGCATGCTTATAAATAGAAAAATGAAAATACATATATGTATACTTATATTATAAACAATAGTAAATAAATAAAGTTAAGCATGTAAAAATTAAAAGGGATTGAATAATGAGCACACATGCTCGTTGAGTTTTGAAACGAAAGATAAAATAATATAAAAAAAATAAATTAAAAAGAAAAGTAAGAAAATGAAAAGGGAAAAGGGGGGAAAACCTAAGAAAAAGAGAATTAGGGTTTGAGGATGAATAAAAGAATGGGAGAGGGGAAAAGAGGGGACCCCCTTTTTTGGGGGGAGATTGGCATTGTTACGTGGGAGAATAGAGACTGACTGATTTCTGGTAGGAGTTGGGAATTCTCAGCAGACTTGAGTGGTAGCTCAGCCTTGGAGGCGAGCTGAGGAGATAGTTACTCTCTGATTGTGTGTGGCCCCTTTGCAGCTTGGGGGGCTGAGGGGGAAGAAGAGTACTCCTAGCGTTTGGCTGGGAGGTACCATTGAGTTCTTCGCGGTCGGAAAGCAGGAGCAGGAGCGGCAGGAGCTCAAAAATCGTTGCGGAAAGAGAATAAGGCAAAGGTATGTTCCTGAACTGAGTAGAGTAGAATGGATAGTGATTTACTACTGCTATTAGGGTTGTATTGTTGTGGAGTGTTGTTTCCAGTCCTTCATACTTTGTAAAAATGAAAAGGGGGGTACTTTAGAAGATCTTCGTTTTTAAATAGTGTAGTTGAGGGTTCAGGTATTTCGTTGTGGTTTCTGCTAGTTCGCTTGTGGGAGTTATGGGGTAGTAGGGCTTACTCTTTTACCCTGGGTGTGGTTATTTGTATTGGGGAACATTTATTATCTTCGTGGCCTTCTCGTTTTACCTTGGGCGTAAAATTTTTTTTTGTATACACAGGGAGCTTGATTTGCAGTAGGGTTTTTATTTTTGATACCCTGGTGTTTATATTCATTCGGCCCTTTTTATTATCTCGGTGGGTTTTCTTCTTACCTGGTCTATTTTACTTACCCGTGGTGGCTTCTTCCATGGGTTTTCTCTTATTTCACTGGGCGTTTCTATGCATAGTAATCATTTTCGTTACAGCAGGTTCCTCCTATCTCCGTGGGTGCTTTTATTTACAATGACCAATCTTACCGTGTGTTTGTCTCCTTTATGCTTTGGGCGTTTTTTTCTTTTTACTGTGGGAGTTGACAATGACTGTGAGCAGAATATTTTATTAAAAAATTTACTATCTACAGACTCCCATCCATCGTGATTTACCCTTTTCTGTCCTTGCTGCATCCTTACTGCGTGTTTACCCTGTATCACCCAGACTTAGACTGCGTTATTACCTGGGTGAGATAGCGTGTGTAAGCATTTTCTTTGAGTGCCCTTGTATGATGTTTTCTGGGTTCTTTAAGCCTGTATTGATCACGAATGAATTTACATCCTAAGCGTTTTATTCTCTACTCGTCCAGCATGTTGATGTTATTTATTCTCTGATAAACAATTATTTTTCTTAAAGACGAGCATATAAGATAAAAGAAGTTTCAATAACCCAGGAGACGGGGTTCGATCCATGGACCTTGAAAATATGAAGGCAGGAGTATTTGCACCCAGGTTACTTGTGATAAGCCATTGCTCGAGAATTATTTCATTTTTGGTATGTTGCTTCACGTTAATAATGTATTATTATACAAAGTGTGATTCTTAAGCAATTGAGTAAAATCTTTATTTTGAAACCTAGCATTAAGATTAAGGAAGTTCAACAACTGTGTTTTGGGTGGCTGGAACGGCTGATTCCACTAAATGAAATGCGTGGCATGGCTTGGGCACTTATACCATGATTGAGACGGCCTTAAGTCACTGCCTGAGTGCGCCTTTACCACCTCGGCTTAGCTCCTCCATTCCCCAGCTCTCGCTATAATTCTGCAAGTTCAGACTATGTTAATAATTTGCGTCCGTATTATTTCGGACTGTCTTGTTAACGGCCTCCTTAATATCCTCAATGCCTTACCTGTGTCCTTGCATAAAAATGCCGATGGGGTTAACAGCCTCACGCTCGATGCCTCATTCCCAGTTGTATTCATGGGGTGTTCGCTTCTAGTTTGGTAGGGTTGCCATGATTCTGGCTGGCGCGCTTACCACAAGATCCTCGCTGCCAAGTTTTAATTGATGGTATGGGGGCTGGGTCACTAATTGTCACCGTTAGGGTTGCTTTATGGACTGACAAGTAAAGCCTTGATAAACGTAGCCACCAGATTACGAGGCCGCCAACTCTCAACCGCAGGCATAACCAATTCCTGCCTCCCAATCCTGGCGAACCGTGTGCGATTTAATTCATGAATTTATTGTGTTGTTCCAAATTTAGGTTAACACTGTTGTTCCTTTATTAAAAATCTGTAGATTATTATTATTTAGTCAAATTCGGTTGTATGATAAGAACTTGTTTTTATCAAATAGATTTGATAAGTATATTTAGGCCTTAAATATTTCTGTTGCTAAGGCATGACATCGAACCCTAATGATAAGCCTAAAATGATTAAGATGCTTGCGTGTTGATTCTTGGGAATAATTGTATTTGCTATTATGGTCAACCCTAATTTCTGTTATTCTAAGGCTGATGAGTTATTATTGTGAATTGGTTAATTTATTCACAGTTGGTAATTTTTGGTTAACTTTCTACCATTGGTTGTTGGGGATATAATTATCTAATGGAATATTTGCTTAATTTGCGATGGAATACTTGTGTAAATTGTAATAAAAACAATTGTTTAAATTTGTGAGGTTAATGAAGAAGACAAATCGAAGTATTATAATTTTTAATTACTGTCATTTTTAACGTTTTTAACTTGTCCCTTTTTCAATAATGTCCTCCTTAATTATTTGACATATTAATATAGTTGTCTTTACATTTTTCCATTTTTAAATAGGTGATGGTATTGTCCATTTTCAACATGAAGCTACTCGTATACTTGCAGTTACTTATTATGGTAACCCCTTGTCCTTTTAATATTGATATGTTAGAGGTGGCAGGTTAATTACCTTTATATAGGGCTCCTTTTAAAATAATGCTATTTAAACCCTTTCCCTTTAAATATTGTAATGGTTATAGCCTGGCAAATGTAAACATAATGGTTTAATTTACTTAATTGCCATGGTAACACTTATTAAATTACAATAATGATAATTGTTTAAATTGCAATGTTATGATGTGGTTGACTGGAGTTATCAAATGTTGGTTAATTCGCAATGACTTATACTTGTTAATGGCAAGGATGGATAATGTTTAAATTGAATGCTAATGATGAAGCTTGACTGCAACCCTAGAAATTGCTTAAGAGCAATGGTGATACTTGTTAAATTGCACTAGTATTTTTGTTATAAATTTCCATGTTAAGGATGATGGATGAATCGCAATGTCAATAATTGTTTAATTGAAATGTCTGTAATGGTGTTTAACTTGCAGGGTTTTATTCGTTAAATTGAAGGTTAATCTTAAGTTCGAAACTACACTGCAGTATTGTTAGGTTACTCCGATATATGGTAATAAATTGGGAGGGAAGGCAAGGTAACATGAGAATGTAAGGTTCGAGGAGTTACCTTTATGGTATTGAAATCATTGCTCAACGATGGCGTTTAACAGAAAAATGCCATGCGCTTGTGCCTATTGCTTGTCCCAGATCTAGTGCCTAATGACCTCATAACTAATTAACGGGGGTTGAGAATTTTGGGTTTTTACCTTAGGGCCAGGTCACCATAGATTAATAATAAGTAATGGAGCATTGATCCTGATTGATGTCTTCTTGTCTCAATAGGAGTGGGTCATTGTTAGAGTCCTCCTGACTTGTGTCTCCCGTAGAGTTCATGATTGTCCCTGATTTTGTAGTACCTGGTGGTATCGTATGGCGTAGTCTGTTCGTGTCGGGCGGGATTTAGACACCTATTGTAGCTTAGTATTGTGTCTGTGTGTAAATCCGGTGGAAGGAATCCAGTGCCGTATCAAGAGTCTCGGGCTGTTTAAAGGCACAGTTCCATTCTTGCGACACACTCTGAGCCGTATCAATAGTCTCGGGTTGTTTAAAGGTACAGTTCCACTACTGCGACTCTACTATTGGATTCCTTCCTTCTTTGACAGTACTGTGACTGACCCCTGGTGTCTGTCTCTGCCTACAGCTACTAGTTGCTCGCCTCATGTCCAGGGGTGTTTGCTTCTTGTTGTCACTATGATATGTCGGGTCGTCTTGATTGTGTTCACCTTACTTGCATCCTGTTGGTTCGAGTGTTGATGTAGAGTCGAGGGGGTTGTTTCTTCCACACGCGCGCACACACTTTAACAAACACAAACAATTTTTTTTTTTTCACCGGTTGACAGAGTAGTTGTCCTTAACTAGGAGGGATGTTACATCCTCTTCAAATACAAAGATTTTGTATCCATTTCCAACAAGGAGGTAAAAGACCAAATAGTCAAAGTTCTTGTCGAGCAGGTGCCCCTCTAAATATTTGATCTAATTACAATTTCTTATTACAATAACTCATTATGTCTCGAGGATGTACAAAGAATCATCTATAAATTGGGTTTGCATAGTATTATATTGCTATGTCTAACCAGTTATGATGTTTATCTAGTCATTTGAGTTTGTAAATATGTTTATCAAAATGTAGAATGTTAATTTGATTACTTGCAAGTGAAAGAGTTTTCAAATTTATTTTACATGTTAGAAGATGGCTCTCACTCTCTCCATGTTAGAAGATGGCTCTCAAATTCCTAGTCATTGGAATCACTCTCACTCTCTCCATTATGTTCAACATGTTATCATTGTTCCTCAAATGCTTCAAATCCATTCCCATTTATTCATGTTTTCCCTCCCTTTCATATTTCCTTTGGTAACCATTTCCATATGATGATATTTCACGTTGATGCATGATGTTCCTTCAGTTCCAACAACCCATTGTAAAGTTGAGTTTAAACATTTTTTTTAAATACTTTTTCATCACTGTATGTTCCTATGTGTATTAAGCCCTAAATATTGGCATATTACCCCTTAATTGGGGAATATTAAATTTGTATTTTTATTTTATTTATGTTGGCTTGGGTCCACTAGTTGTAATTGTACCTCCTAGTCTCCTTTATATATACCAAGGAGACCTTTTCATTTGGAATCATCTTGTATTTGTAAATTTATGTGGTGTATAAGGAGGTTTCCCCCTAGAAGAGGCTTATTATCTGAAATGATATATTTTTCAAGGTGTTTAGTACTTATTCTGAGGTTTTTATGCTATTTTGATATTTGGTTCTTAACATTGTTATCATAGCTCAAGGTCTTAGCGTTTCGTTGCTGCATCTAGGACACCTTGGAATTTTCTCCATAACCTTTTTTCTACAACGTTTCAAAAGGAAATCCTTGGAGGATATTTATTATACAGATGGATCTACTTGGGCTTCAAATTTCATCTCCTCAAGCCTTACACTTTCTGACATATAGCCTGTGTAATATAGGGTTATGGAATCATCATGAATTTATCCATCACAAAATTTTCTCTATATTTTTTTTTTTGTGATATATCAGACCTTGAAACTTGGATCATATTGAGATAAATTATCAAGGTATCTTTCCTAAAAATTTCCGCTTCTGGATCTTCCTAATTTTGTATAGACACCCTATGTAAGATAGGGTAGCTAACTAGCCATATTAACTAGTCTCAAACAAGTGTTCTGGGTAAAATAGTGATATATTCTTCAGTATCCAAATTAAGTGAGACCATATGCATTGGATATTGGACAGTCTGTAGTATTTCTAGTGAAAGTTTTAGAATCAAATATAGATATTGTTCTYGTGGCACACTTTACAAGTATGCTCCCTTGGAAGGGCCAAATATTAGCAAAGTGTGGGGATGTTACCATAACTTCCACTTTGCACATCCAATTTTGACTAGAACTAGGGAATTGCAGAGAAGACRTATCAAAGAACTACAAAAAAAAACATCAGACTCATAAGGGCCAAAATTTTGGAGATATAGTAGAATAAAGATCGTCTAGCAGAACCACCTTGAAATCAAGGTTTAAAAATGATAATTGGAAAACATGCCATCTAAAAATGGAACTTCTACACCAAATAATCCTTCAAACAATCCTACTTTGACTCTTGATGAAGGTGAAGAAATGCACAGGGACATAAATGATTTACAAAAGAAGACAGTAACAAAATATGAACTACAAGGGATGATGGATTCAACTGAAGCTAAGTTGGAGGCAATAATGGATACTAATATGGATGGTTTAAAAAGGGATATCATGGAAGGATTGAAATTTTTTCTAATAGAGAGTCCACTTGAAAGTGAAAATGTATCCCATGAAATTCATGATGAGGACACAAGGAAGATGAATCAATATTGGATAAAATCAAACTTTGGGTTGAAGACCAACCACTTTCCTAAGATTGATATGAGGAATTTTGATGGAAAGGATACAATCACATGGATACTTCAGATGGAGCAGTTATTTGATCCACATGATGTGCCACACACATAAAATGTACAAATTGATTCTTTATATTTAGAGCCCAATCAATTTGTGTGGTATCAATAGATTTGTTCTTGCAAATCACTTGTCACTTGGACAATTTTCACAGAATAAATGATAGCACACTATGATGATAAAAGGTGCAATGCCATCTTTAGCCAATTTATAAATCTCAAGCAAAAGGGTTAATTTGTGGAGCACATTGAGAACTTCCAAATATTGAATATAAAGGTAACATACATTCTAGATAAGAACCTGGTTGATGTATTCATATGAACTTTAAAGGATAACATTCAACATGAGGTATGCACTTGGGAGCCCAAATCATTGGAGAATGCATTCACGGTGGCGAGAAATGTTGAAAGTAAAAATATGGGTATGGCTACTAGAAGGATCACTCCTAACATCTATCGAGAGAATAATGTTCCTTCTACTAAAACACCTCAAACTACAAGGTTGACACCTCAACAATTTGAGGAAATAAAAGAAAAAGGTTTATGCTTTAATTGTGACAACAAGTACAGTAATGGACATAAGTGTGGTGAGAAGAAATTAATCTACATAGATTTTGAAGAGGAACAAGAACAAGAACACGAATAAGAACCATCTTCAGATGAAAATGTAGAAGAGATTTCTTCTGACGAGTTGAATCCCATGATATCATGTAATGCATTGGCATGAATCATCACTCCTCAAACCCTCAAGATCGAAGGATATATATATATATATATATATATATATATATATATATATATATATAAGGTAATATTCCTAATTGATTCTGGTAGTAATAATAATTTCATTCACTATAAATTAGCCAAATATCTCAATTGCTTTATATATCTAGCGTGAGAGTTTCAAGTAATGATGGAAAATGGAGGAACTATTAATTTTTGAGGAAAATGCCATAAGATCAATCTTACTATGGGGGAATATGTAATGAATAGTCCAATGATTTATATACCCATGGGTGGTGTTGATGTCGTACTAGGAGTCCAATGGTTATAATCATTTGGAACAATGACTTTTAATTTTCAAGAACCTTTCATGAAATTTTCACTGAAGGAAAGGAAATTGAGTTAAGGGGTATCACAGTGAAACCTAGTAAGGTGATAAACTCTTATGGCATGAAAAAATTATTGAAAAAGGGGCATTAGGGTGTAATTGTACAAATATTCTCACTAGATTTTCAAACATATAAGCGATCTATTCCCCTAGATCTCCAAGGGATCATTGATAATCATTCCAAAGTATTTGAAGATATTCGCATAGCCCTTCCACCCACTTGAAATATTGATCACGTTATTCACCTAATTCCTGGGAGTGTTCCTCCTAATATCTGGCCTTACATATACCCTTATGCCCAGCAGAGTGAAATTGAGCATATGGTTGAATAAATGTTATAGGATAGCATTATTATACCTAGCCAAAGTTCTTACTTTGCACTGGTGGTAATGGTACTCAGGAAAAAGGGCTCATGGCGTATGTGTCCATATTATAGAGAGATCAACAAGATCACTATTAAAGATAAGTTTCCCATTCTCGTCATTGATGAATTTTTAGAGGAAATACATGGAGAAATCTACTTCACAAAGTTGGATCTTTGTTCAGGGTATCATGAGATTAGAATGAAGGAAGAAAATATCCCCAAAACATCATTCTGAACTCATGAAGGCCATTAAAAAAATTTGGTCATGCCTTTTGGCCTTACGAATGCACCTTCCACATTCCAAGGGTTGATGAATTCTATTTTCATGCCCTTCCTTCAAACATTTGTGTTAGTATTTTTTCATGATATACTAATCTATAGAAAGACTTGGGAGGATCATGTTCGACATCTTGACAAGGTGCTACAACTACTAAAGGAGAAACAATTATATATAAAACCATCCAAATGTTTCTTTGGGGTGAAGGCGGTAGAGTATTTGGGTCATATTGTATCTCATGAAGGTTTCAAGGTAGACCCTAACAAGATTAATTCCATGATGGATTGGCCAGTTCCAAAAACATTGAAGAATCTTAGAGGATTTTTGGGTTTGACAAGTTACTACCACATGTTTGTTTGGAACTGTAGAATAATATCATCACCTTTAACAACATTAAGTAATAAGGATTCATTTTCATGGACTCCAAAGATAACTCAATCTTTTAAACAACTTAAAGAGGCAATGTGCAAAGCTCTTGTCTTGACCACACCAAACTTCACAAAAACCTTTATTGTAGAATGTGATGCCTTAGGAAATGGCATTGGTTCTATTCTAATGCAAGAAGGAAGGCCCATTTCTTTTGAAAGTCGTCCACTCAAGGGAAAGGACACGCACAAACCCATTTATGAGAAGGAAATGATGGAAATACTACATGCATTGAAGAAATTGCACCCTTACCTAATAGGTAGGCACTTCAAGATCAAAACAGATCATGATAGTCTTAAATACTTCTTGGAACAAAGAATATCTTCAAAAGAATAACAAAAATGGATGACCAAGATGTTGGGTTATGATTTTGAAATCATATACAAAACAATGGAAGAAAAATGTTGTGGAAGATGCACTCTCAAGAAAGGATGAAGATGTTGAGGCCTTTCTCTTTGCTATCTCAATCATCCAGCCCAATTGGATAATAGAATTGAGGGATGAATGGAAGAATGAAGAAAATGTTGTGTATGTGTTTGTGTTGTGCTGGGTGTGTAGGAGGGTGAAGGCCCCTGCATGGGCTTCTTAGGTGGTTTTTCGGCACATGGTTTCTTTGCCGATGGTTTTCTATTTTCAGTTAAGGAATTAGGGTTGTTGACTAATCCAAATCATTGGGATAGGGTTTTGGATGATGTTATCTTATATATTTATATTGTGTTGTAAACAATGTAACACAATGAATGAATATAGAATATGTTGGTTTTCCCAGTTTGGGTTTCCAAGGGAAAAATCTCCGTGCAATGTTTGTATTTTCCATTGTATATTTTATTCTCTTTTATTGGAAATCTATTTGTAGTAAATATTGTACAAGGTTAAAATATACATTTGGTATTAGAGCTTTGTTGGCTTCAGGGGGACACCTTTGTGGTTAACGGTTTGGCTAAGGACTGTGATAAGCCTTGTTACAGTGGGAATCTGTGGTATTGATTTTTCAGGTGAAAATAAATGGCAAGCAATTCGAAGATGGAGATCGAGAAGTTTAATGGGAAATGTTTTGAGCTATGGAAGCTCAAGATGGAAGATCTGTTGGTGGATACAGATCAATGGATCGTAGTAGATCCAGGTACTGCACCTACAGGAAATTCAACAGATGACTGGAAAAATTTGGATCGGAAGGGAAAGAGCACAATACGACCGTGTCTCTCCGATTCAATATTAATGAATGTGTTAGAGGAAGCTACAACCAAGTATTTATGGGAAAATATGGGAAAGTTGTATTAGTCTAAGTCCCTAGTAAATAAACAATTCCTGAGAAAGAAGTTGTATAACCTGAGGATGAGAGATGGAGACTCGGTGGCAGAGCATTTGAACACCTTCAATACTATGGTAAGTCAGTTATTATATGTTGAGATTAAAATTTCAGATGAAGATAAATGTATCATTTTACCGTGTTCTTTACTAGACTCGTGGGATATTTTGGTTGTGGCCATAGGTAGTAATACAACTTTCTTTAATTTTGATGAAGTGGTCTCATCCTTGTTGTCGGAGGAGATGAGACAAAATAATATGGAAGGACAGAGCACAGACACATTATTTGCAAGAGGACATTCTGAGGAAAGAAATATATATAATTTCTCAAGTAGGAGATCTAAGTCTAAGGCTATATCTAAATCTCCCAGAAAGTTTGTAAAGGTATGTTGCAGATGTAGAAAAGAAGGGCACTACAAGAAGAAGTGCAGATCCAAAGTTGGGAAAAAGAAGTGATCTGAAGAATATCCTTCTATAGAAGAAAAGATCTCCAAGGAAGAAGGAGGGGATATGTAGTTGGATTCTTCAAGCACACATGTATATCATGAGGCATGGTTGGTTGAATCTGGTGCATCCTTTCATATGACTCTCCACAGGGAGTGGTTATGGGAATATGGAAGGTATGATAGAGGTAATGTTTTCCTAGGTGATGATTCGACAACCAGTATCATAGGATGAGGAAAAGTCAAGTTGAGGCTCATATATGGAAGGATTAGAACACTACCCGGTGTTTTTCACATCCCAGGTTTGGCGAGATATTTGATTTATGTAAGCAAAATGGATGATGCGGGGGTAAAAGCAATATTTGAAAAGGAAACCTACAGGATGGTTCGAGGAGCAATGTTGTTGTTGAAGGGATTTCGGTTTGGAACTCTGTATAAGATGCAAGGAATCACTATTAGTGATGGTTTTAATAGTTCCATTGTTCTTGATATTGGAGTTCAATAAGAAATAACTCCTATAGTCTCTAGAGAAAAGGTTATGCTATGGCATCAAAGACTGGGGCATATCGGAGAGAAGGGCCTTCTACTACTACATGATAAAGGTATGGTTGAAGGTATGTATAACTGCTCTCTGGATTTTGATTTCTATGAACATTGTCTATATGGGAAGTATAATCGGGTAAGATTCTCCTCTCGTGCAATGAGGGAAAAAGGAATTTCACATCTATTTCACATTGATGTTTTTGGACCTGTGTTGGTCCCATCATTGGGAAAATATGTGTACTATGTCTCAATTATAGATGACTTTTCGATGAATACTTGAATATATTTCCTCAAGAAGAAATATGAAGTCTTTGACAGGTTTAAAGAGTTTAAGGCTCTTGTTGATAATCAAACAAATAAAATAATTAAAGTGTTGAGGACAGATAATGGCAGAGAGTTCCGTGGGAATGAATTTGAAGAATTATGTAAGAAGTGTTGTATAGAAAGGAAGAAGACTACTCCATACACACCTCAACAGAATGGAGTTGCAGAAAGGATGAATAGGACACTGATGGAAAAAACAAGGTCCATGCTCAGTGGTGCCGAGTTAGGGCAATAATTATGGGAAGAGGCAGTGGGTAATGCATGTTACTTGGTCAACAGATGACCCTCATCAACGTTGGATGAAAAGACTCCATAAGAGGTATGGATTGATAAGGAACCTTCTCTCACACATCTCAAGGTATTTGGTTGTGATGTATATGTTCATGTTCCAAAGGAAAACATGAGTAAGCTAGATAAGAAGGTTGAAAAGTGTATCTTTATTGGATATAAAGATGGTCTCAAAGGTTATAATATTTGGAACCTAGAAACTAAGAAGGTAGTGTATAGTCGAGATGTGTTATTTAGAGAAATGAAGGATGTTGTTAAATAGGAAGTCCTACCAAGTAAGGAAGAACTAGATAAAGTAGTGTTTGATTTAAAGGATAATCAATCAGACTTTACAGAAGAACGAGAATCAGAAGAAGAAGATCCTCATACTCCAGTGTTGAGGAGATTGGTTCGAGAAAGAAGGCTACCAGAAAGGTATACTCCATTTGATTTCCATTCAAATTTTTCTTTCTCTATTACTGATGATGATCCTAGAACTGTCAGGGAGGCAGTGGATCTAGAAAAGGGCGATGGACGAAGAAATGGAATCTTTGGATAAGAATGAGGCTTGGGATATAGTGGAGTTTCCAACTGGAAGAAATCCCATTGGCAGTAAATGGGTATTTAAAAAGAAGTTGAATGCAGAAGGAAAAGTGGAGAAATTCAAAGCTTGGTTAGTAGAAAAGGGTTATTCCCAAGTTGAGGGAATTGATTTTGGTGAGATTTTTTCTCATGTCGCCAAGTTAACCTCCATAATATTTTTGTTATATGTTATTGTTGCATTTTATTTTGAAGTAGAAAAGATGGATGTGAATACAACATTCCTACATGGGGATCTGGAAGAAGAAATCTATATGGAGCAACTAGAAGGCATGTTGTGAAGGGAAAGGAGGAGCTGGTATCCAAGATGAAAAAGTCCCTGTATGGTTTAAAACAATCACCAAGGATGTGGTATCTACAATTTGATACCTATATGCTAGGACTTGGCTGCACAAGAAGCAAAGAGGGTCATTGTGTGTATTTTGAATTAATTGGTGATCATTTGATTTATTTCGTCTTGTATGTGGATGACATGTTGTTGATAGGAAACAACAAGGAGATTATCCAGGATGTGAAAACTTAGTTGTCCTCTAAATTTGACATGAAGGATCTCGGTGGTTAAAATTTCATTTTGGGCATGGACATTAAAAGAGATCGGAAAAAGAGGAAACTCCGGTTAAATAAGAGAAAAAATGTCGAGACAATATTGCGAAGGTTTATTATGTAGGAATGTAACCCGGTCAAGGTTCCTATTCCTATTGGGGTAAATTTATATGTGGATCATTGTCCCAAGACACAAGAAGATAAGGAGGACATGTCTCATGTTCCATATGCAAGTGCAGTTGGCAGTTTGATGTATGCAATGGTCTGTATTAGACCAGAAATTGCACATGTAGTGGGCGTTTTGAGTGGGTATATGTCAAAACCAAGGAAGGAGCATTGGACAACAATCAAAAGGGTTTTCAGGTATTTGCATGGCACTGCTAGCTATGGATTGTGCTACAAAGGAATAACGGTATTGGACAAAGTGTTGGATATACATGGATTTTTTGATGCAAACTCAACTGGAGATCTAGATCGTAGGAGATCTACAAGTGGGTATGTGTTTAACCTATATGAAGGAGAAATAAGTTGGATGATCAAAAGGCAGTTTGTAGTGGCACTTTCAACTACTTATGTTGAATACATGGAAACCACTCATGCAAGTAAGGAAGCAGTATGGTTACAAATATTGTGTTCACATATTGTGCGGGTACAACAAGCTATAAGGATAGATTGTGACAGTGAGAGTGCAACTTTTCTGGAGAAGAAATCAGTGTATCATTCAAAGATAAAGCATATTGATATTAAATATCACTTTTTTAGACACATGATTGAAGAAAATAAAGTATTTTTGATGAAGGTGGACACTTTGAAGAATGTTGCAGATTCATTAACAAAATCTGTGAGCACTAAGAGGTTCTCTTGGTGTAGAGTATCCATGCACATTACTGCCTTGGATTGTTGACAATGTAACCCTGTAACCCCTTGTATGAAAAGAAAACAACAACTGGGAGAATGTTAGGTATGTGTTATATTCTTTGCACGAGTATTAGTGTATGTATTGCACCAGGCGCGCAGGGAGGCGAAGCCCCCCGCGTGGGCTTCTTAGGTGGTTTTTCGACACATGGTTTCTTTTTCAATTCTTTTATATTTCCGGTTGAGGAATTAGGGTTGTTGATTAATATAGGTCATTGGGTTAGAGTTTTGGATGCCACTGGATTCTATATGTATATTGTACTGTAAAAAATGTAACACAATGGATGAATATAGAATATGTTGGTTTTCCCGGTTTGGGTTTCAAGGGGAAAAATCTATGTGTAATTTTTGTATTTTACATTGTATCTTTTCTGTTCTTTTACTGAAAATCTTTTTGTAGTAAATATTGTACAAGGTTGAAATCTACAAAAAATGTGTGGAGTCTCATTCAAAGGTTGCAACAGGATTCCAGTGCATCAAATACATTTACATGGAAAAATGATTCACTATGGTACAAAGATCGCTTATATTTATGTAAGAACTCCCAAATCAAACAAAAGGTACTATTGGAATTGCACACCTCTCCGGTAGGAGGGCACTCAGGATTGTTGAAAACATACCATAGGGTCAAGAAGGAATTTTTTGGGGATGGCCTTAAAACTGGTGTTCAAAGGTTTGTGGCAGAAAGTTTGGTTTTCCTACAAAATAAGGTGGAAACAGTTAAGAGCCTGGGTCTTTTACAACCATTATCCATCCTAAGTCAGCATTGGGAGGAGGTTTCCATGGATTTCATCATAGGGTTACTGAAGTTTGAAGGAAAGAGTGTCATCATGGTGATTGTTTATAGAATGAACAAGTACGCACACTTTTTTTCACTCTCTCATCCTTTCAAAGCCAATAAAGTTTCCATCACATTCATGGATACAGTTCAAAAGCTACATGGAAGCCCAAAGATGATTGTAAGTGACAGAGATCCCATCTTCACTGGACATTTTTGGACAAAATTATTTTCTTGTTTGGGTACTCAATTGGCTCATAGCTCATCTTATCATCCTCAATATGATAGACAAACTGAGATAATGAACAAATTTTTGGAAGGATACCTTCGTTGCTTTGTCTTTGATAAACAAACACAATGGTTCAAGTTGTTAACCTTGGCAGAATGGTGGTATAACACTTCCTTTCATACTGCAAGAAAAATGACACCATTTATGGCACTCTATGGATATCGCCCACCTTCCATCACTTCTTCTCTAAAATAAAAATCTAAGTTTCAAGCAGTGGAATATCACATCGAGCATCAACAACAAGTTCTCCAACTATTAAAGGACAACTTGACCATGACACAAAATAACATGAAATAACAAGGAGATCAACATCGTAGTGAAATAAGTTTTGAAGTAAGAGATTGGGTATTTTTAAGACCACAAACATACAAACAGATGTCCCTGAAGTAAGCTAAAAAGGATAATAAATTATCACCAAAGTACTATGTCCTTTATAAGGCATTGCAAAAGATTGGTACTATAGAATACAAATTGGATTTTCATGCATCTTCACGAGTACAACCGGTTTTCCATGTTTCATGCTTAAAGAAGGTTATAGTTGAGAAGATACCATTTCAAAATATATTTCCAACACTTGATGAGGAAGGAAAAATCATATTGGAGCCTGAAGCTATCACTAACAAAAGAATTCACCAGTTGAGGAATAGATTAATTTTAGAGTATCTCATTAAGTGGATGAAACTACCTATTGAGTATTCCACTTGGGAATATGAGTCGTTTATATAGAATCATCTAGAATTACTGAAGCATTATGGACAACACTTTTTTGAAGCGAATGGGCATGTTAATCCCTAAATAGTGGCACATTACCCCTTGATAGGAGAATATTACATTAGTATTGTTGTTTTATTTATGTCTTCTTGGGTCCATTAGTTGTAATATTACCTCCTAGTCTCCTATATATACAAAGGAGGCCTTTTCATTTGGATTCATCTTGTATTTGTAAATTTATGTGGTGTATAAGGAGTTTTCCCCCTCAAAGAAGATTATTATATGAAATTTTTTCTTTTTCAAGGCGTTGAGTACTTATTTTGAGGTTTTTTTATATTTGGTTCCTAACATTGTGATGCATGAGCATTGGGTTAGGTGTTGAAAGAGAGTTTGTGGTGTGTGGTTTCATCATGCAGAATAAACATTTTTTATTTTTTTTTACAAATTTGCGACAGTGAAAAAAAAGTATGATTAATTTTTAGTTGTTGGATCAAATTCAATTAGAAATCCCTATTGCATAATGGAATTTTAAGGTTGAAAAGAAGAGAGACCAATAAATTCTATACCATCCATATTATACCATGAATGGTTTCTATTGCTTCATAGGGTTTCTCATTCATGCAAGGGAGTGGAAAATGGACATGCTGCAATGTAATATCAAACATTTCTTTCCTCCAAAAGAAATCAATAATATGCATGAACTCAAGGTCCTTTTTTATCCTAATTAAAGGTTTTAGGTCCCACACTAGGAGCCCACATGATCTTTGGGCATTCATTCTAATTGGTAGCTATCCTATTCATTGAAGGTATTTGTTTCTCCTTAGTTGTGGTTGGTGTATCTTGATTAAGGTGATTCAATTTAAAGGTAGGAGGAATAATCTCGAAGCATAATGCATAGAAAGGAATATAAGATGTAATTTTGAGAAGGTAGGGGGGTTATTAGTGGTTATTTTTAGAGAGGAATAAGGGATCTAAGTAATAGGGAACAAAAGGAGGAATATCAAAGGGCTCATAGAGAAGAGACAAGAGTCTACACATAGAAAATGGAGAGAAAAGAAGAAATATATAGTGAAGAATATATAAGTTAAGAGCTGTAAAACAAGATGAAGGATCACACAAAGTAAAAAGGAGATAATATAAAATATAATCAAGAGAATGTAGAAGAGATAAGAATAATACAAATAATAATAAGGGGTTTAAGAGGAAAATGAGAATCGAAGAAGACAAAGAGATGGCATCAATTCATGAAAGAAGAATTTTAATGTATTGTGTTTTAAGTTAAACGCCATGTAATTAATGACTTGGTTGATACTAAGTCTAGAAAATAAAATAAATTAGTATGAGAAGAGAAAGGTGTTGAAATTAGGTTGTATGTCCAATAGTTGAGTTGCCAATACCATTGAAAGTTTGTTAAAAAATTATCAGTTTTAATAAGAGTGCAGATTGTGTACAATTTTAATCAAAACAAATCATGTGTGTAGATTAAGCTATGAACTTTGAGTGATTATGTAGGAGGCTTGGGTCTTATTTATTCATTTATTACTAAATATTTTATAGATGTATTTATTGGTGCATGAAAAATGAAATTTTTTATTATAAAAGTGAGAATATTGATTTGAAAATTTTTATTATAAAAGTGAGAATATTGATTTGAAAATTTTGATTATAAAAGTGAGAATATTGATTTGAAAATTTTGATTATAAATGTGAGAATATTGATTTTCAAAAGTGTATTTTTTTATGAAAGTGTGAATTTCAAATATTTTTTATTCCAAAAGTGTGACTTTTGATTGAGAAAATATCAATTTGAGTTCCAAACGTGTTAATATAAAATTCCTACAACTTTTATTTAGATTTGATAAATATACATGTATATCTAGAATTAGTGTACACCATTTTATTTTATTTTGCGTGCATTCATAATATCATTATGACATGCATTGATAAATATATCAAAATTGATAACATGCAAAAAAATAAGAACAAGTGATGAGAATCATTACATTACAAAGTTGCACTTATTCAAAAATATTGAAGGCAATGCACAATAAGGTTCCATATAAAAAAAATGATGACTATGCACAGGTCTCTTTCACCAACTTCCTCACCTTAAATGCAAACACTATAACTTGTTTATTATGAAAACTTTATTCACAAAATCCACATTCCACTCCATGAGATAAGAGATAAATTATAGTTCTTAATTAATTTATGAGTTATTACATGTCACGATAGGAGTGGGAAGTAATCATAACTCCACGAGATCATTATTCCATTAGCTTGAAGCTCAATAAATATACAGAATACAATCGTTGGTCTTCTCCAATGTATGACTCTTCCTATCACCTATGGTGCTTCATATGTATATTATTGTTACAAAGACCGCAATCCTAAGGATTGCATGTCCAACATTCCCCCCTTTAATCCGAAGGGGTGTGTGTGAGTCCAAACATCATTCTGAACTTCTAAAATTTTTCTCTTCCAAACGATTAGGTGAAGATGTATGCAATTTTCTCATTTGTGGAATAATGTCCGAAGTGAATAGTATTTGTGTCTACCATGATATCGAATCAAGTGATACTTTGTGTTGATGTTCTTAGCTTGCCCATGGAATCTGGGATTCTTGGACAACTTGATTGCATAAGTATTTTCAACTAGAAGAGGAGTAGAATTCACTTGTTTATCATGCAAATATTCAAGTGTTTTCCTAAGCCACACAATCTCCTTTGTCACTTCCGCAGCTACCACATATTTTACCTCTATTGCAGAATTTGTTGGAACTCATTGTTTGTGTGATCTACAGGAGACAACTGTTGATATAAAACTCATGAGATATCTCGAAGTTAATACTCCAGTTTCTTTATCCCCGACAAATTTGAAATAACAATATTTGATCAGGTTGAAGGCATCCACCTTAGATTACCTAAGTCCAAAATCTTGAGTTCCTTTAAATTATTTCATAACTCTTTTTGCAGTAGACCAATGTCCTTCAAAAGGATTTTTCATGAACCTAGAAAGAATCCACACAACAAATGAAATGTCTAGTCTAGTGGTTGTAAGATAGAGAATGCTTCCCACAAGCTTTCTATACTTGATTGCATCCTCAAATTCATTCCCTTCTTTTGATGTGAGTTTCAAATTCTGGTCCATTGGAGTAGAAATAGGATTTCACTTGGTCATGCCAAACTTGTTCAACAATGCTCCAATGTATTTCTTCTGGTAGATGAATATGTACCTTGGATTTTGAATCACTTCAATGCCCCAAAATTAGTCAAGATGTCCCAAATATTTCCTCTTGAAGCCTTTCTTCAAATCTTTCTTTATGGATGCAATGTAGCTCTCATTGTTCCCTATTATCACATACCATCTACATATACTACAAGATATACAATAGTATTTCCAACTTTCTCGACAAAAACATTTACATCATCAAGAATAAATTCTTGAAATTTAATTTGAGAAGATGCCCAATTAAATTTTCATCCCATGCTCGCGGTTCTTGTTTTAAGACATATAAGGATTTTATGAGATTGAATACCTAATGTTTTTGTCCCTTCACAACAAATCCTTCTAGTTGAGACATGGACACATTCTCTTTCAAGTATGCATTCAAGAAAGAATAATCATAGCCATTTGATGAATTTTCCATAAATTTTGTGCTACCATGGAAAATAGAGTGTGGATGGTATCCCATTTTGTTGTGGGGAAAAGAGTCTCCTCATAATAAACACCTTGTTTTTGTGCAAATCTTTTTTCCATGAGCCTTGCTTTATGTTTTTTAGGTGAGCCATCTGATCTATACATGTTCTTGAATAACCACTTGCATCCAATTGTCTTGGTTCCAAATGGAGGATCCACCAACTTCCATATCTCATTCTTGATGAGAGCATAATATTCCTTTTGCATGGATTATTTCCATTCATCATGAGAAGAAACTTATTTATAGGAATTCACCTCATGATTAGTAGATAAAATAAATTCACAATCACATGAAACATCCATGGTATAAATATCATATGAGTTTGAATTATTTACATTACCTCCATCTCATTTTGAGGACAATCAGGTTCCTTTCTTCCCAACCTCATCAGAATGAACACTTTTAATAGCTTTTGTGAGCCATTTTAGTTGAAATTTTGGATATGGTCATGTTGATCAATTGATTGGGAAACTGTTGAGTTATTATCAAGTCTTATCTTTTCAATCCTCTTGATCACATCATCCAACTAAAATTCATGTTTTGTTGAAGTGGAATGAAATTTGACATAGAAACAATTAAGACTGTATCCAAAATGTTAATAACATAGAGCAATAAAAATTGTAAAGCATATATCAAAAGAAAAAAAACAGATGTAGTCTTTTTTCCCCCCAGAACACACAGGGAATGAATGATATGATAATAAACAGAAGTGGTAATATTTTTATTCATTATTTGGATGAATGGAGTTATTACAACCAACATTAGTCCTACACATACATATCATGATTGATTTTTTCTTGAATTTATAGTCTTTGAGTCCTCCAATAGGTCACAACTCCAAATTCTTTAGCAACCCCAAATCGTAGTCTCTACTAGAGCCCCCCTCGCAAAAAAAACCCACTAAATAGATATCATCCTCTCTTTAAACTCTCGTCCCCTTATCAATATTGATTCTACTTCTATTTCTAAGGAGAATAATTGCCAAACCTGTTTGGGAAGTTTGACTCCTTCTTGGAATTAATGTTCTACCTTTTGGGCACCAAATCCTAGACCTAATCATCGCTCAGACTCAACACATGTTACTACCAGTGTGGAAATTCAACAAGCACTATAACAACGTTTTCCTAGGAGGAAATTCAATTTTCAACAAAATCCATATTCTAGAGGAGTTTTAGATATGTTTTAACACACATTTCAACATGTATTTCAGGAAGAGTTTCAACACAAGTTTCAACATGAATTTCAGTATGAGATTCAACATACACAAGAGTAGTTGCATGAATGATCAATAGTTCAAATTTATAGAAAAATGACTAAATAAAATGGACCACTAACACAATCCTTATTCGGTTTATTTCCTATTTGCAGAATAGAAATATTTTTGGGTGATGTGGATTTCCCGAGCCCAAGGATGCTTCTGCATTAGACACCCATCATAATAAAAACATGAACCCTAGCTCATGTACATATCACAGCTAAGGTGAACAGTTCTTCACACATGCTAATTTATCTTCAGTAACCCATGATGCATCTTCTTCCCCTCGATTTTTCCACTTGATCAAATATTCCATGTACTCCTTTCGACGAGTCTTCTTAGCAATTATTGTAGAAATAATTTCTTATATTTTCTCCTTTAATTTAATTGGTAGATGGTGTTACCATTCATTGAGGGTACCTTCATCTTCTCTTTTTTCCCCTTCATGAAACTCATAGAGGTCAGCAACATTAAACGTAGGAGATATGTCAAACTTCTCTGAAAGCTCCAACTGATAAACATTATCCGAAATATTTTTCAAAATTTGGACACCTATATTCTTGTACATGAGTTTATTATATGTTCCTCGAGGAAATTGCTCCTTCCTCTAGTGATCGATGACCAAATCCCTCTCTCAGAATACCTTATGTCTTGCTTATAATTATCATTCTGGTCTATGGTTTCTTCTTTACTTGTTCTTGTAATTCATGCATACTATCTACAAAATCATTTTCATCAACACTCTTATTTCCTTCCTAATCCAGTAATGAAACCAAATCTACCACACCTTTTGGAGACCTTCCATAAACAATTTGAAATAGACTCTTTCCCATAGACCTATTCACCGAATCTTTCTATGTAAACTCAGCTTGGGATAATGCCAAATCCCATTGACTAGGATTATTCCCACTTAAAATTATCAACAAATTTCCTAGACTCATCTTCACTACTTCGGTATGGATGTTTGTTTGAGGATGATATGCTGAACTGTCTAAAAAATATGAGTCTAATTGTTTCCATATTTTCCTCCAAAAATTTCCAAGAAATATGGTATCACGATCTGAAGTAATACTCTGTGGAAGTCCATGCAAACGAACCACCTCCTTGAAAAACAATGAAGCTACCTCACCAACATCACTAGTCTTTTTACATGTTATGAAGTGTTCTATTTTATAAAATCTATCAACAACCACCATTGTTGAATCATGCTTTCTCCGAGTCATAGGAAATCCTAAGAAAAAATCCATATTGGTATCCTCACAAGGTCCTTTGGGTACCAACAATGGAGTATAGATTTTCGTGTTTTGAATTTTTCCTTTGTCTAGTTAACAGATCCTACAACCTTCAACAAAATTTTGGACATCTTTATTAATGCTAGGCCAAAATTATTTGTCCTTCACCAAGGTTGTAATATTATCAATCCCAAAATTTCCTCCTAAACAACCACTATGCAATTCCTTAATGATATTTAGCCATATGGAACTTGTGGGAATACATAACTGTTTCTTTTTAAACAAAATCCCTTCTTGGATATGGTAGTCTAGATATGGTGTTATGTCTAAAATCCAAGGATCTTTACACACCTTCCAAGATTTTGATAAATTTGCATCTTGTTCATTCAATGTCTTTAGACAATTCAGACTTACCACTTCTATTGACATGGTATTGGGTAATTTTTTCCTCCGACGTAATGCATCAACTACCTTATTCGACTTCCCAGATGTATGTTTCAACATAAAAGAATAAAATTGCAAGAATTATAATCACTTAGTATGCTTTTGATTTAACTTACCTCTGTTATTAATGTACTGTACATCTTTGTGATCTATGAACAAGACCAACTCCTTCAGTGGTAGATAATGTCGCCATTTCTTCAAAGCTTGCAAAATAGCGTAAAATTCATGATCATAAACATATTACTTCTTCCTGCACTCGTTCAACTTCTTGCTAAAAATGCAATGGATCAACCTTCTTGACTTAGAATTGCTCCAATTGTTGTTCCACTAACGTCACAATCAACCTAAAACACTTTATTAAAATATAGTAATGTTAATACTGGCTGCGTTGTTACCCTTTTATTCAATTCTTTAAATGACTTCTCTACTGCTACAATCCATTGGAACACTCCTTTCTTCATACATTCTGTAAGAGGTGCACATATTTGGATAAATTTCCTAGTGAATTTTTGGTAGAATCTTGCCAATCCATGGAACCTCCTCACATAAAATGTGAATCTTGGTGTTGACCATTCGATCCTAATCTTCAATTTCTCAGGGTCCATTTTAAGTCATTCACTTGAAACCACAAAACCCAGGTACGCCAATTCTCACTGCATGAATGTACACTTCTTCAAGTTTATCAATATTTTCTCTTCCTTCAAGCATTGTAGTAATTCACTCACATGCTCAACATGATCTATTCTACTCTTGCTAAAAATTAGTATGCCATCCAAATATACAACCACAAACTTACCCAAAAATGGTTTCAAGACTTTGTTCATCAATCTCATTAACATGTTGGGTGCATTAGTTAGTCCAAACAGCATCACTAACCATTCAAATAGTCCATATTTCGTCTTGAATGCACTCTTCCATTCGTCACCTTCTCTGATTTGAATTTGGTGGTAACCACTCTTCGAATCAATTTTTGAAAACTATTTTGAATAACCTAGGAAATCCATAAGGTCATCCATTCTAGGAAATGGAAATCAATAATTGATAGTGATATTATTTATATCACGTGATTCAATACACATTCGTTATTCCCGTATCTTCTTGGGAATCAATACTATTGGTATAGTGCAAGGACTTAGTATTTCTCCAATCATTCCTCTATCAAGAAGCTACTACACTTTTATATTCACCCCTTCACTCTTTGTGGGAGTCATCCTAAAAAGTGCATTATTAGGTAAACTCGATCTGGGAATTAAATCAATTTGATGAGAAATAATTCTCACTGGAGGAAATCCTTTCGGTAGATCATTAGCAATAATCTCCTTAAATTCATCCGGAAACAAATTTATATCTGTGGGTACAACATTTGGCTTCTCTAAACTTTTCACTTCTTTTGGAATCACTCCTAAAAAGAATGTTGATTTTATTTCTTCCTCTAAAAATTCTTTAGCAGAACATAGCATGATTCTACACAGTTTCTTGTTGTTGCTATTGTATCCTCCAGCATTGGTGTTAATTTATATCATTGTCCATCTTTCTTGAACTCATATGTTTTTTCCTTACCATCATGGTGAAATTTTCGATCAAAAAACCATGGTCTTCCCAACAGTATGTGACATGCATCCATCTCAATCACGTCATATAGCACCTTCTCATGAAAACTTCCTATTTAAAAACTCAATAAAAAATTTTGAGTCACAATCACTTTTTTTCCCTTGTTAAACCAAGAAAGACGATAAGGGTTTGGATGTTCCAACCTCATCAAGTTCAATTTATTCATGACTTCAGTGGATACCAAATTCTCTGTACTTCCTCCATCTATAATCAGGTTGCAACATTTTCCTTTAACCTTACATTTTGTTTTAAACACTTTATTTCGTTGTTCTAGTTCCTTTTCCTCTTTTTGTTCATATTTAAGCAAAACCCTCCGAAACAAGAAATGATCACTTTGTTCTTACTAATGAATAGTAACATTTTTTTGTTTGAATTCAGTGAATGATGGGCTCATTTGGTTAATACTAAGATATTAATTTTAAATCTTTTTATTAACTATTTTACTTTGGGTCTCGCAAAGATTGGAATGACTGTTGATGTATACTTTGGCAAAGGATATTAATGTCAGTTCACCGATTGCGAATGTACAAATGAGTATTTTATATTACCATTTAGTTATTTCATATTTGACTACATATTGTAGTATATTATTTTGTTTTTCAATTGGACCATGAGCGTAACAAAAGAGCCTTGAACCTCATAATTTTTGGTATAAAAGAACAACAAGAGGAGGATACGCTAGCAATAGTAAAAGAAGAATTAAAAAATAAATCACAAATTAATACAACTTACCTCATAGAAGCAAAGAGGCTAGGAAAAATAATTGATCACAAAGATAGGTTGATTTGTGTCAAAGTAAGTTGTAATGACCATAAATATAGCATACTTAGTAAATATCTGAGCTTAAAAGGGTCAGGAATATTTATAAATGAAGACCTCATTCCTGAAGACCAGGATGAATTAAGGAAGGAAGTTCAAAAGGTAAAAGAAGCCAGGAAAGAAGGAAAATGGGCAATAATTAGAAATTGAAAAGCTATTGTTAGGGATAGAGACCAGAAGGATAATAATAAATAGGAATTTGGGACACCTGGGATCCTTTTTTGGGATTGTCGTGGCTTTCCATGGTGCAAAGGTCCTATGATAAGTTGGATCCCGAGTGATTATGATATTATCTGTCTAGTTGAAACTTGGGAGCATGAGGAGTCTAAGGCCCCTAACATGGAAGGATTTGTCTTGTGGTCTGCATGGAACGAAAAATCCCACCGTAGAGGGATACATGAGGCATATCTTGTTATATTGGAAAAAACATTTCTCCTCACATTCAACTTCATAAGATTGAACCTCTTAATCAATACATTTGGATAGAAATTTTAGACACCAATGCTAAGAAGATGTATGTAGAAATTTGTTATTTTGCACCTATTAATTCTACTTTTTATAAGAAAAATAACCTAGATAAAAATTGTCCCTATAATAATTTAGAACAAGATATTTATAATTTAAAAAATGAAGGTAATATCCTCCTACTAGGAGACTTTAATGCTAGGACTGCAACTAAACAAGCTACTCTTTTAAGTGATGACTCCAACCATAATCCTTTATGGCCAGATGAGGACCTTGTTTTCTCTAATAGCTACAAAAGAAGCTCTCAAGACCTAATTGAGAATTTTTTTGGTATTGAGTTGATCAATATCTACAGCTCTCAAGACCTAATAATTTGCAATGGAGTAATGAAGTGGCCAAAATCAAACCAAATGACATGTATTCATGGGCTAGGTAGTAGTGTTGTATATTATGTGATATCTGATATCCCCGTTTCCAACCAAATAACAACTTTTGACCTTTTAAATGACCATGAGCCTGACTCTGATCATAAACCTTTAACCCTAACTCTAAAATTATCCATGCATAGGAGCACCATTGAAGAGAATTTTGATAATCAAAGGAATTTGTGCCTTGAAAAAAGTAAAGTTGTCATTTTGTTAAAGGATTTAAATAGTAAATTAAACCTCCTAACTTATAAGGACAACATCGAAGAACTCTATCATAATTTTACAACTACCCTTTCCACTTCTATTAACAAGTTCTCTTTCAAGGTGTCCCATAAAAAGAATAATAGAATAACCAACCCTTGGTATGATAAAGAATATAAAATTGCTAGGAAAGCCATTAGGGATGCTTCTAATGAGCCCTTAAAACTCGATAAGATCAATACGTACAAAGCCCTAATTAAAAGGGAAAAAAGATACTATATCAATAAAAGGCAAGAGAAACTTTTACAACTATACAAGTTGGATCCTAAGAAGTTCTGGAGCCAAATTCTAAAACGCAATACTAAATAAAATAATAGGATTCCCTTAACGGACTGGAATTCCTACCTTAAAAGTATTTACAAGTTCCCTAATGCCATGGACATCATTCCTATTGTCCCTACAAAGGAAGAATTTTTTTCTTTAGATGACATAGAGTTTTGGGTTAAGCGGCTGGCAAATGGGAAAGATAAGGACATTCAAGGCTACCAAGCTGAAATTTTTAAAATCAGAGGGCCAATCCTTATCCCTCACATACACAAGCTCTTCAATTTAGCAGTCAAGCAGGGCTTCCCTAAACCTTGGATGCAAAGCCTCATTGTTCCTATTTTTAAAAATGGGGATAAAAACATTCCCTCTAATTATAGGACCATTATGATTAGCCCTATTTTATCTAAGCTTTATGGAATTATTTTTGAAAAGAAGATTATCATTTGGCTAGAAAGTCATGGTAAAAGAGCTAAAGGCTAGGTCAGGTTTAGGAGATATCATTCAACTGTGGACCATCTTGTTACCTTTAGGATCATTGCAGAGGAGTTCCGCAATACTAAAACCAATCTTTTTTGTTGTTTTGTTGACTTTAGAAAATCTTTTGACATGGTTCCTAGGAAAAACCTTTGGAATAGGTTGGAAGAGATAAAAGTGCCTCTCGAGTTGAGGGCTGCTACAATAAGGATGTATGAGAATGTTATTTCTAAGTTTAAAAACACTGAGGGCTGGTCAAAAAAGATTAACTGTAATATCGGAGTCAAACAAGGTTGTCCCTTGTACCCTACCCTTTTTGGCATATACATTGATAAGTTAGAAGAATGCCTGGAAAAAGTAGGTTGTGTCAGCCCTACTCTCAATGGTATAGTCATCAATATTCTTCTTTATGCCGATGATATCGTTCTTATGGCAAGGAGTCCCCATGATCTTGAAAACCAACTAAGAATCCTCAAGGACTTTTGCTCCAATATGGGTATGATTGTTAATACTGATAAGACTAAGGTCATGATTATTAAATCCAATAAGATCCCTTATGATACCTTTGTATATGACAACAACAACTTGGAGGAAGTGGCTTCATACAAATATCTTGGAATTGATATTCACTACAATCTCAATTGGAATTATAGCATTGAGAAAAGGATTATTGGGGGATGGAAAGCTTATTATGGGCTTGAAAACAATTGTAAATCAACTAATCTTTGGAGTTGGGATAAGAAGAAACTCCTCTTTAAGACTCTTGTTACACCTGTTATTCTTTATGGATGTGAAGTCTGGGGATTGTAGTATCTCTCGTGAATCCTGGAGAAAGATAGAGCAAATACAAAATAATTTTATAACCTATAATCTCAAAATTAAAAGAAATACGCTTTATCCCATCCTCCTCATAGAAACAAGCCTCTCCCCCATTGAGAGCATGGTTATGACTAGATACCTAATGTATAAGAACAAGTTAAACAACATGGAAGACAAGAGGCTACCTAAAATTTCTTCAAAATCAAGTCATAACCACCATCGACTCAAGCGAGGATGGCATAAAGACACCTGGTCTTGGCTAAACTATTGGGGAATCATGGAAGAAACCATTTTGCAGAATAAAGATACTATTAAAAAAAATGGCAAATCAAAATTTAAGGAAAAAATGTGGTGTGATAAAGAGTTAGAGGAAAAAAGAAAATTAAGGTATTATAAAGATGTAATCAACCCTAATCTAGAAGATCAAAATTATCCATCATTTTTTCCAAGTGTAAAGAAAAAAATAAGCATTGTTAAGAAAAGAACAAATTCTCACGAGATCCATAGTGAAACTGGGTGTTGGTCAATTCCTAAAATGCCATGGGATGAAAGAGTGTGTCACCTTTGTGACACTAAGAAGGTTGAAGATGAAAAGCAGTTTCTCTTAGATTGTCCAGCCTATACTCATATTAGATCTCATTTTCAAAATATTGATCACACTACCAACCTTCCTAGCCTCTTAACTCAACAAAAGTATGGTGATCTTGGAAAGCTTCTCTTAATGATTTTCAAGCATAGAAACAAAATTCTAAAGAATCACAAGTAATCACTTACCATCTTAAGGTCTGATAAACCAATTCGGTCTGAGTGGATGTTAATCATCATCATCATCATATTAATGGTTTATTAATTATTTTTAATATTTTATTTTTGGTCACACAAAGATTCAAATAATTGCTATATGACTGGCCCGTAATAATGTTGATGTATATTTTGGCAAACAATATTAATGCCAGTTCACTCATATACAAATGAGTATTTTATATTATTTTAATGGTAAGGTAGTTATTGCATACTTGACTACATATTGTATACATAATGTAGTATATCAGTATTTTTCAATTACTTAATACAGTAATTATGTGTTAATATATTAATGATTTATTAATTATTTTTATATATATTTTTATTCAACTAAAAACAACTACATTTAAATAAAGTGGTCCATATACTTTTATTTATTAATTTAAAAGGGTAGAAAATGATTTCATATTAACCATTTAAGTAAAAATGCAGTTATTGCTTGTATTATTTTACTTAAATGTAGTTGTCAATGGTACTAAAGTAGTAGTTATTATAAATATTGTTTTTATTGATTATGAAGGTAAACAATAAGATGATTTATTTTTTTTGTGGTAAAGTAGATACTCCTTATTAAGGTAAGCAATCTTACTAATAAGATGCTTTTTTGGTTGGTGTTGCTATTGAATTTTGATGACACAAAGAGAGGATTAATGTTGCCCTTATTTACTTAAAAGCAGTTGTTACTATTACTAAAGTAGTTATTGCAATTATTGATTATGAAAGTAATAAATAAGATGTTTGTTTTTCTTCTTTTTGTTGTGATAAAATAACTACTCCCTATTAAGGTAAACAATAATCTTGATAATAAGATGTTTTGTTTTTGTTGGTATTTCTATTGCAATTTGATGACACAAAGACAAGTGGTAAATGCTACGGTTGACGTTGTTGCTAGTTCTACTATGTTCATGTTGAGGTTGTTTTGATTTTCAGAACCCCAGAGGATATAGGATTGAAATTTACAGTAAACATGGAACTAACTTTCACTAGAAATCGTCATTATTTTCACTGGATGAAAGGCTTAGTATTTCTACCAGAAGCTATTGATTTCATCATACTATTTAACCTAAAGAAATATTACCTAATCTGAAGAAAGCATTGGTAATCTTACTTAACAACATCGCACAATGTATTCAAAGAGTTCAAAGATTCCTCTAGCGCAACTCGCACAATGTATTCAAAGAACTCAAAGATTCCATTTGTTTGGAAGTTTCTTTGGAAATTTTAATATACGCGATGTCCAAGGACAACGAAAAGTTATATATACGCGAGGAAGAACAATGAAACACTACAATTATAGTAGCAAGCAAGTAGTAATGGATTTTGTTTCTATAACGTCGTTAGTTATCAAACTGGGCCTCCACAAATCATTGGTGAGCTCCACAAATTGTTATGGATCTTTGTAAACCAATTTCAAATAGTCGAATGTTAAGGCCAAATAAATTTTTGACTCCAATAACTATGAGCTTGAGCTTCACCGTCAGGCGCCCTAGCCTTTTCTCAGTACAGACGGTTAGTCTTGAGGCCTCTAACATTTCCCTCGAAGGACCTTGTCAAACCCAACACATCCCGTGCGAGAATTCGCTCATGCTCAAGACTTGTTATTCTCCTTGAGGGTTGGACACCTCAGGCACGGGTGCTACTGGAGGCGTCATTCCTCCTCCCCTGGTACCACGTCGTGAATTTTTTGTGGCATCCTCTAGCCATGATTACCGCATGGAAAGATTAATATTTCAATTAGCGATGAGTATTAGTCAAGGGATTAATTCAATAGAAGGCGTGGTGATCCAAATTTGCAGGGTTGAACCCACTCTGATACCATATGTAATGGCCCCATCGTTACGACAACATGCAACGTACAACAGGTAATTTTTTTTTTCTTTTAATGTTGCGTTAGGTAAATAAAACATCATAATAAATAACAACTTCATCGACATAGCCTTCACCTAAATAACGTAACAATATCAAGCATTAATCATAAAATATGACACAGGGAAGACACATCATCATCATGAACCAACACATGTAACATAACATTCCAGGGCGCAAGAGAAATTAAACACTTAAATCAGTCAAGCAACGACGCAAGTCGAGTTGTAAGATAAACAATTTTCTAAACCAACGTACATGGCATAAAATCTATAGGCGCAAGGAGTTTAACATCTACAACAATCATCCGTTCATAAATTTAAGGCTGCAATAAAAGTTGTTAATCCATTATTCAAAATAAAATCCAATTGCATAAAAACCTAAATTCTAAAACAATTGTTCACACATCAACTTTACTTCGATGGCGCAAGAGAATCTATTATCCGCCTAAATCATTTCATGCGCAAATAACATAATCATATCTAGTTCTAGGTGCAAGAGTAAAACAATTCTAAAACCAACACACACCCACATCGTGATTAGTCGGGAGAGTAATTGTCAAATCTTTTGCATGGCAAAAGTAATTTAATCACTACCAGTCCTACTTCAACATAATTAAAGGCGCAAGAGTGCTCTAGTTATCCACTCCTAAACGGGTTTCAAGACTAGAATATACATCATAATTACCATCCATTCTTCATCGCTCAGAATCTACCTAAGAGAATTCAACCATAAACCAACAATTCTTAAGTCAATTTTGAAATGTACAAAAATAACCTACTAAACTTATCTATCAATCTTCAAGGTGTGCCAACACTACTCACTATCCCCAATCTAACCTTCATGATATACTAAGGGTAATTTACTAAGAGGACAATAATCCAGTGGCGTAAGCACCACAAGGCGCAAGACTAAATTAAAAACAATTAAAAATCTATTCTAAACAACGCTATGAATAGTAAGGCCAGTTCCATTGAGAGAAACTAAAACATACAACTCAAGACATGTTTAATAGTAAGTCCAGTTCCATTGGGTCGTCTTCTTAAAATAAAATGAAAGATAAATTCATTGGTCGGAGTCGTACGGGGACATTGGCCTGCATGCATTGAACATTGTTTATGGGATTATCCATAAGGATGACAGTGATTCGAAACTTATTCGTTGCATAAACATGGTGTGCAAAATCTCTGTAAATATCAGCCTCTTTGCACTAATATGCACAATTAGCATCCTTCTAGATATAATGTCTTTCATGTTCTTTAGCATGGATATCTATGGATCCCAAAGAGATGGGGTGGTTGATGACACTGAAGTAAGATATTAATCTCTTAGTAATCTAAATTCCTCCACACAAACGTAAAGGGTCACCGTAAATTTGAGGGAAGGTTCAGATGGATCCAAGTTTATTTAAGTGTTGAGTAAGAGGCAAGGTTTGTTGAGTAAAGGACAGGTGAAAAAAATGTTGAGGTAAAAGAAGGAAATTTTTTTTTTCTTGAGGAGATGGTAACTTGCTAAAATGTAGATCTTAGGAAGGGGAAAACATTGAGGAGAGGCACCCAAACAAGCAGAAATGTTTGCAGGCTTAACCCAGGGATCGAACATGAATAACGAATACCTGAGGTAGGTGCCGAGAAGCTTGCAAAATAGCAGAGGAATAGACCTCATGTAAATCATGAATACTCTCTTCACGAAGGAAGAGATTACAAATACGAGTTAAGGTAAAATGCTAGGGAGTGGAAACATCAAGACAAAACAAAACTTCTTAGCATAAAAATTAATATCTTAGAAGAGGTAAAACTAAATCGTTGAGCAGGGATAAAAGAAAACCATTACAACTACTACAATAATTAATTCCATAAACATAAATTAAACAAAAATAGCGCAAATTTAACATGAGTACCGTAACAGACGAAATTGTTTGTTAGTGTTATTTGGTAGCTAGTGTTCCTCCTAGCTCCCCCTTGCTAATCATTGAGACCTCATCGGTACTTCCTAGCCAATGCTAGGGGTACTCTTCTTCTCTATGATCCCCTTGATCTGCAAAGGGGGCCACACACACAAACCAGAGAATAATATAGCCCCCAGCTCGCCTCGCAAGGTCGAGCTGGGTATCCCAACTCCCACAAGATAAATTAGTCAAGCAAAATCTGGCAGCATAACCTTATTCATACCAGTCGTTATCCATACTCCTCCTCTATAATTTCTTTTATAGAGTTCTCTTAGTGAATAGTTTCCAAAATGCACATTAAATTCTTTTTATTAAATCGTTATTAGGAATATTCTCCCCCATACACTTGTCACCCAATCCCTTAGTTGCACCAGAAATTCATTTAATTAATTAAGTTAATTTGTCAATTTCCCACCCAAAAGTGTTCCTAAAAATGCTTCTCGATGTCCCTTTATTCCCTCACATTCCCTTAATGACTGATGTCTTTCTTAAAG
This sequence comes from Picea mariana, assembly GCA_032191745.1. Classification (NCBI taxonomy): domain Eukaryota; kingdom Viridiplantae; phylum Streptophyta; class Pinopsida; order Pinales; family Pinaceae; genus Picea; species Picea mariana. Next base: position 128,982 of record JASDQU010108710.1, on the reverse strand, counting down.
CTTATTTGAGTTCATTTTAGGAAGGTTCTCTATACTATATTCCTTCTATGTTCCACATTCCTTTTGCAATTAGTTTCCCTTTTTTTGTCTAAGTTCGAATTTATAAAGTTTTTCTCATAAACAACAATTAATCTTTTTAAATAATTAATCCTCCTTTAAATTCTAATTTTTTTTATTTTTTTTTTACCCCCCATTTTTCTTCATCCCCCCTTTATTAACTACTTAATTAATTTTTTGTCCTCATGTCCTACTTATACCTAGGATTTAAATTCAAATAGGCTTAGCAAATTTTTAAGGGAGGGTTATAATTATAAACATTACTCATACACAAATAATTTATTTCTGTCTAAGTCGAGGTAAGATATTGTTTTCTAGGAACCTGGGTTCATTGACTCACCTATGTTTAAACATCGTGATGTGCCCTTCAAGATGCACTACGTGCTCTAAGGGTGCTACTGGCCTTTATTCATGTTTCTTTTATCGACGTGCCCTTCAAGACGCACTATGTGCTCCAATGGTGCCACTCACCTTTTGATTCATTTTGGTAGACATCTAAACCTTGGAGTCAAAACTCCATGAGGTGACCTTGTGGGTGACTAAGGGCCTCTAAGGAATAAGGACCCTGCCTTATTGCGTGGCCCTTAGAATCTTTCTGAGCAACTGTCTCAGTTTTCCCTCACGACATCGTGGATCTCTCGAACTAGGTAATTATTAACCTACAATTCAATCCACGGTGGGAGTGCTAGTAGGATGTGGCAGGGTTGTTGCCACACCTCTCCCTCAATATATTTGGTTGTCATGTGTGACCCCTTTACTCCAAATTTGAGTCTGATTAGCAAGCTATCGTCAGCCTGCATCCATCAACTAAACATGTCAGCGATCCATAAACAATATCATAATATACCATTCATATGTCACATATGAAATAATAGAAATAATAAAACCATAAGAAATCCACACCCTGACTCGATCTGGAGTCCAAGGAGGTCCACCGATGCCATCGACATCCTCAATTTGTCCAGAGTCCTTCATACTCAAGAGAAACCGGTCAATAACACCTATCGATACAAATATAATGAAATAACATATCATCATATCCACAACATCATCATAATCCATAAGTGAAAAATTCAATCATATAATGAACCAGATCACTTGCATGTAAGTGTCCTCAAAGAATAAGTCACATCAGGTGTGCACAAGAGCAGGATGTTACAAATTTATAAAATTAGAAGATCAAAATTACACATTAAATTATGAACACACAAACTACTTGATATATCTTAACTTCAACACATTGTGCATGGTTACAAAGTAAAATACTATGATAAGCTTCGGCTCCAACAACTTTTCTTAGACACAGAGCTTGTGCTCAAACTTGTTTGACTCCTCAGTTGTTGTTGATGTCAGTGTTTCATGGAAACCTGCACAGGAGATCTAGCTAAAGCAAGTACAAACAAGTCTTATCAAGAAAAGAAGAAAGATTCAATATGGAAGAATGAGAAAATATATTCACACTACTCCAATGCACTGATGATTGATACATAGATCATGATAAATATGATACAATGAATGAGTGGAATACACTCATATATAGGGCAAAGAATTCCATAATTAAGAAAAGATTTATCAAGTAGTTAGCTTACCTTAGGAATGCATGCATGCATAATAGGGATGGTAAAAATAGAACTAGTCAGTTAACTCCCAATGAACTAGTGTTATGAACTAGTGTGTTGAAAATAGAAATTTCTCCAACACCCCCCCTGAACATCACTATGGAGTAAAAAATGAGTCCCGACTACTAGGCTATTTTAGGTACTCATGTACAATGCAACTAATGAACACTGAATAAAAGTGAGGAAAGAGGGAAAACCACGTGGGCACAACCCCCCCCCCCCTCAAAAGATAATGTATCAAAAGAAGAAAATGATAGCTGCTAGGCAAATTTGTTCTTTACTGCAAGACAATCCCACAAAGTCTAAAACTTCTGCTCATTGAAAGTCTCCGTGAAGATGTAGAAATATTTATGGATCTGATGAAGTGCTTTGGCAACCTGTCTGACCTTGTATTTCTTGATCCTGTGGACCCATATGCACCTGAAAATATTCCTTTCTGGTGGACGTGGAACCAGATTCTAAGTCTAGTTCGGTAGGAGTGAGTCATACTCCTTCTGCATGGTTTCTTTCCATAATGTATTTCCCACAACCCTATTGTAGTTTTGTGGATCAGTATATTGAACCATATAGCAATTCATGGGCATCGCAGGTTCTGAAGATGAAAGTACACGAGAAGGCTCCTCATGCTGAGATCGAGTCATCCTTGAATCCAATGGATTCCTTGCAAGGTTGCCTACTGCCTGAAGTGTGGTATGTGCCTTCTTGGGCATCTGCTAAAGCTTCAACGTTGGATTCTTATCTGGTTGTACTACCTTCTTATTTCCATGTATAGAATCTAAGTGCATGGAATCATCTCTGATGTCTGAAACCGATGGAAGAACAAGAGTATATGCATGTTGCACTGGAGGTGCATGAAAAGTAGTCTCCTTATGTGTAAATAGAATAGAGGAGTCATTGTCAGAAAACTTAGTGAATTTATACAACCTTGACTTGTTATCCACCTCACCAATTGCAATAATGGAATTGTCATGCATGTCAATTACTGAAACTAAATCTGATGTAAATTTAACCTTTTTTCCTTTTTGAGTGATCTAATAAATTGAGAGCAGATTCATAGAAAGTTTTGGAACATGTAAAACATTCGCAAAACTTCCATTGTGAAGTTCAACTCTCCCTTCTCCTGCTACTGCTTCTAGAGTATCATCCCCCATGAGAATAGGGGGTATTGAGCATGGAATCAAGGAAGAGAAAAATTCCTCTTTCATTGCCATATGATGGGTTGCACTAGAATCTATAATCCATGAATCAGATGAGGAATTAATTGCAACCAAAGCATGATGATTACATTTCTTAGGAGAAGGATCTTCTTCCTTCCACTTCTTAACTCCCTCTGGAATGAAGTTTCCAAGGTTGTTCTATTGAAGTGCTTGTGCCATAAGATCGATCTGTTTCTTCATGCATGTGGATTCTTCATGATTCATTTTATTGCAGTAAGTGCACTACTTTTCTTTCTTCTTCTTCTTGGAATCTAAAGAGTCTCTGGAACCTGAAGAATCATTGAAGGGTTTGGAATATCCCTCCCGTTCTATTTGGATGACCCTTTTCCATCATGCCTGGTGAATGCATGTGCTTTGGGATCTTTCATGAGGCCCATATGTATGAGTTTTGTCTGTTCTTGTGTAAGATACTCAATGAACTGAGCCAACATAGGCATTTTCCAATTTGTTCCAAAAAGACATCTGCCAGAATGGAAATTGGAGACATATACAGTGTATTCTAGTCCTAGCTTGGCCAATATTGTTAGAATAAGTTGTTTCTCTTGTGTAGACTTATAAATACCACATTCACCCAAGCTTAATAACAAAGATTTAAATTTAGTAAAAAAATCATGTATATTATCAAAACTTTTAGGTTCTAAGGTATTCAACTCTAACTCAAGCATATGACCTCGCATCTCATCCTGCTTTCCAAAGAGTCCTTCCAAGGTGGTCCAGATCTCATTTGGAGTCTTGCATGCAACAACATGAAACCATAAATTTGTGGAGATTAACTGAAGAAGTATTCATGTGGCCTCATCCTTACAGTTCGCCCATCTCCTCTGTAACATCCCGCTCTGGCGCACTGAGAAAACTTATTATTTGAGGACACTTGCTTGCAAGTGATTTGGACTTTTCTGATGTTAAAACATTTATACTTGATTATGATGTGTTATGATAGACAACATGAGGTTTTACTATTTGGTGTAGACAGGTGCTATTGACTCAGTTTTATTGAGTGTGCAGGGTTTTGGACCTTGATGATGAAGAGGCATCGGTGGAACCCCTTGGACTCTTGATTGAGTCAGGGAGTGTGCTAATTGGGTTGATTTATTTACTGTGATATTTCATTGATTTGATGATTTGATGATTGACATGTTCTGACATGATTGTTTATGATGCAGGCTGACGATAGCTTGCCGACCAGACTCACGTATGGAGTAAAGGGGCCACACATGATTTCTAGAGAGGTTGAGGGAGAGGCATGGACAAAAACCCTACCATAGCCTACTAGCACTCCCGTCGTGGCTCGAACTGTAGGTTAACGATTACCTAGTTTGAGAGGATCCACGATGCAGTGAGTATAGACTGCGACAGTCGCTCATGATGATTCTAAGGGGCACACAATAAGGCGGGGGCCTTATTCCGTAGAGCCCTTAGTCTCCCACAAGTTCACCTGGCGAAGTGTTGACTCCAGTGGTTATAGATGTCTACCAATCAGTCAAGTTGGCGAGTGGCACCCTTGGAGCACGTGGTGCATCCTGAAGGGCACGTCATGCAAAATAAACACAAGTTGGCGAGTGGCACCCTTGGAGCATGTGGTGCACCTTGAAGGGCATGTCGCGCAAAAGAAACAAACGAGGTGAGTGGCACCCTTGGAGCACGTAGTGCATCCTGAAGGGCACGTCACGTTGATGATGATGAAGAAACAAACCTAGATGGCCCTAAGACATTAACACCTTAAGAAATCCTTAAACAACTTCCCTAACCAAGTGTCGCCTAGCTCAAAATCTAAGTCCTAAGCCTAAGACTTTTCTAGGGTAAAAATTTTAGTGTAACCTTAAAGAAAAAGACCCTAGCATAAAAATAAAAATTCAAAGAAAAACCCACTTAAGTAATAGTTAGGTCTTCATAAAATTCTTGGGGTAAATAATGAGAGTAAGAATTAAATTAAAACTGATGGTTTTAAAATTTTGCAAAGAAGAAATTATTTCCTAAGTTGTGAAAGAACAAAAGATAATTAAATAAATAATAAATGAAAAGATTAATTAGCGCATTTACCTTTTTGGTTTTAAAAAAAAAAGAAAAAAAAAGAAAGGGAATAATAAAAATAGGGAAATGAGCCTTTTAATAAAAGAAAGAAAATAAATTTTGGAGGAAAGTGGGGGATGAATGACACTTGTACAATGGAGAAATTTTAGATGTTTTCATTAAAACTTAATTTAAAAAGGGGATTTAGGGAAAGTTTAGGGGGAAAAACTCTATAAATGAAAGGGAAGAGAAGGAAGAGGGGATGGGCAGTTAGCATAACGTTAGGCTGCCGGATTGTGGCTTGACTGATTGCTTGTGAGGAGTTGGGATTTTCTCAGCTCGGATTGGAGTGGTAGCTCAGCCTTGCGAGGCGAGCTGGGAAGCTAGACTTACCTTCTGAAATTTGTGTGGCCCCTTTGCGGCTCAGGGAGCTAAGGGGGAAGCAGAGTACCCATAGCGATTGGCTGGGAGGTATCGGTAAGGTCTCTACGGTCGGCAAGTGGGAGCGGCAAGGAGCGCATGCGGACGTCAGTAGAGGCAGGCATTAAGGCAATAGTATGGCTTTCTGTTAATAGGTAGAGTAGAATGCTCAGATTGGGTTCTCCGCTGTAATTTTATTGCTGTATAATTTTACCGTAAATGTCAACACCGTGATAGTTAGAATGCATGATAATGGCATAGTGAAGTTTATGAATGGACGGTGATGGTAATGGCTTGCGAATCTAATTATTTCTTATATTTATGGACTGTGTAAAATAATTATTGTTTATATTTCTGGACTGTTTAAATGCCTTTTTCTTTTCTTCATGTTTTTATCTTGCTGGACCTATCTGCGCATCTCCTCCTTAACTGTGCTTAATTACCCTGAATATAACTGATGGCGAAGCTCCATCTCTGTGCTTTTTACATAGTTTAAGATAAAAAAAAAAATCTTAGCATTTCCTTTAGGATATAACCTTAGCGGACCAGATCTTGACGGTATAACTCAACGATTTTTTTTTGGAGGTTTAACTAGGCATTTTTTTTATCCTTCCTTATGAACTGGTGGAGTCAAATTTTAGGTTTTGGATAGAGATTCCTTGCATTGGGTTGTCGACTTGGCATTTTAATTCTTCCTGGAAATTTTAATTCGTTCTGGCAATTTAGTTCTGGGCATTTATTTTTTGCCTGGATACACAAATTCCTGTGTCATGAATACACAGACCACTGCCAGCACTAGGACTGATGCTAGACAACCATCAAATGACCGATACATTCTGTGAGAGACCCCGAATGGGCATGACAACATTGATGGCGTATTGCCAATTGGATTTAGATTCAAATACCTACCTCAAGTATGGCTACAGGGCCTTGATTTAACCCTTGAATCTCTCTCAGTGTGAACACTCCTGTTCATCTTTGATTTGTTACCCTCTTCTGTGTCATCTTTGTATCAGAGCAGTCGATTGAAGATATTTCTGTTAGGACTTCGGGCCGATGGGGTAGAAGCCCGACAGGTTGAGGTGCTTGCATAGATTCACCCACCATTTGCTGAAAAAGAAAACAAAAACTCGGACTGTGTGACCATAGACTCGCCCACCGTTTGCTGAGAAAGAAAAAAAAAGAAAACTCAGACTGTGTGACCATAGAAGTGCCCACGACTTGGAAACTAACCCTTGAGTTCTTATGCCAGGCTGTTGAACTGCGTCTGCCTTGGAAACCCCCTTTTTATTTTTATTTTATTGTTGAACGTGGCAGTAAGGGTCATTGCTGGTAGGTGGGTTAATTGAGGGACAAAGTTGAGCCCGACAGGCTGACAACCACGCTCATCTACCCCTGCCTTAGACTATGGGTGGAAGACAATGAATATTCTGGACGTGACTTATATTATTTAATCCCCGACTGTTGCTAAATCCATCCCGTCCTGCTCCAACGTTTTCTTTAATGTTAAATGGAGCTACAGTTAGGGCGTTTTAGTTTGGAAACCTTGTTAGTCGTAGGGGTGTATTGATGACCACCTATCATCCATAAGATTTGTTTCCCCTTTTTATTGCATGCAAGTTACCCTGAGATAAACGCCTGGTTGTCACTACTGCATGGTAGCATTATTGCAAGTTTTAGTGTCCCGATAATTTAAGTATATGTTATTTATAAATATAATGTCATTTTTAATTACTGCTATTTTTAAACATTGTCATGTTTAAACATTGTTATTTTATATGTTGTCATTTTAATTATGATGTTACATTGTTATTTTTTAAATATGATATTATCTATAATTATGATGTCATCTTTAAATACTGTTACTTTTAAACATTTTCATGTTTAAACATTATTATTATTATAGGTTGTCATTTTAATTATGATGTTACATTGTTATTTTTAAATATGATGTTATTTATAATTATGATGTCATCTTTAAATACTATTACTTTTAAACATTGTCATGTTTAAACATTGTTATTTTATATGTTGTCATTTTAAATTATGATGTTACATTGTTATTTTTATAGTTACAAATATGATGTTAGTCTTATATATTGACAATAGGGTAAGGGTATTGTCATTTAGTGAAAAGGTTACTAACATTTTACTGTTATGAATAATGTAAATGTAATACCCTCGCCTTGGAAAAATGCTACGAAGCCTTGATAACATAGGAACGTAAGGACGTTGTTATTTGTTTACAATAATGTGGTAGTATAATGTAATGGTGGGGTTAATTCAGTGTAAGGACATTTAATTATTTTATATTTTCAACATAAAGGATAAGGCCCTTAAACTAAGGGAAATAATTTAATTAGATCTACCTTATGCTAATGTACTCGTGGCTTAATAAAATTAAATGGAGAAATTGGCTAGTAATCAATCACGGTTGAGTCATAGACATTTCCTTGTCATTAATTTTAGTGGTCATTGTTTGAGTCCTTGTCTTGCGCCTTCCGTAGAAGACGTGGTTTCTCTTTCGTCTATTGTTGCGCTAGGTTGTAATAATTTTTTGATTGGACTGCTTGTGTCGGGCGGGATATAGACACCTTCAGTAGCCTTAGTATATATGTCTGTGTGTATTTTCTGTGTAAAGAATCCAGTGCCGTATCAGGAGTCTTGGGCCCTTTAAAGGCAGGGTTTCCACTCTTGCGGCACACCTGAGGGGATTACTAGTTTCTGCCTGAGCAGTCGGCCAGGAGCCTATCTGACCTTCTCTCTCTCCGGAGCAGAGGACTAAGATTAAATGCCCTTCTTTCCTGTGCAAAAATAGTAAAACCTACTACCATGGATTCTTTCTTCTATGTTCGTATGGTACCTAACCCAGTATGTCGTTTATTGTTTGAAGATACTTGTTGTGCGCCTTATGTCCTTGGTCGTTTATGATTGCAGTTAATTGTTGTGCACCCTTGTCTTCTTGTTGTGATCATCTTGGTTGCGTCTTGTTGGTTGTCGAGTGGCGACGTAGAGTCAAGTGTGTTTGTTCCTTTTCACACGTGCGCACACAACTTGAACAAAAAAAAAATAAAATTCACGTGTTAAAGAGTTGTTGTCGTAACGAGGAGGGCGTTACATATGGTATCAGAGCCGGTTTGACCCGCGACTTGGAATTCTCTATGGCTTTCGTTGACATGATTTGATTTATTATACTGTTGTTGATCGAGTTGATTGTGTGCGTGATGGTAATCATGGTTAGAGGACACCGTGGAGGCAGACGACGGGGTGCTAGGGGATGAGGCGTGACGCCTCCAGTAGCATCCACGCCTGAGGGGTCTAACCCCCAGCGAGGTGAGCAGGTTCTCAGACAAGAGCAGATAGCAGTTGGTGATGATGTTGGGATGATGAGATCCTTCCAGCACATGTCCGAGGCACTGATCTGCCGCTTGGACAGAGATGAGTCCAGGGCGTCGGCACTTGATGAGGTTCCGTCGTGCGCACTGGCCGCTACTGGTAGCATTCACCGTGAACTCGAGAAGGTCAAATTTATTGAGTTCTTGGAGTCTCAAATGGCGCCGCCATCGAGGCATGGTTGGAGAACATGGCGATGTGCTTTGCACTTCACGATTATACCTCCAACACGAAGGTCCACATGGTGGTCTTTCAACTAAAGGGGAGCGCTCTTCTATGGTGGAAGACACTCCTACCGCAGTTGAACATGGCCGTCGAAGACGTGTCATGGGAACTGTTCGAGGAATGGTTCCGGGAGAGGTACCTTTTAGAGGAATTCATTGAGCGTCAGCTCAATGAGTTCAACGCATTACGACAGGGAGGTCGTACGGTGCCTGAGTACGAGGCACGTTTTATGGAGCTGCTCCAATATGCTCCGCACCTTAACGTTGAGAAGCTCAAGGTCAACAGGTTCGTGTTTGTCCTTAACGGTGGCCTGCGTGCAAAGGTTAGGATCTTGATGCCTCAAACCTTGCACGATGCCGCCCAAAAGGCCCTCATAGCAGAGGAGGAGATTATCAGTGGGGGTCAGACCAGGACTCCAGCGAGACCAGTAGGGCAGGGTTCCTCTAGAACACTGCAACTTCAGACACTAGGGAGACATACGTCGGGATATTGTGGCTTCCAGAGGGGATCCACTTTCACTACACCCCGACGACCGCCGCCTCAGCAGCAGACACCTTATCGGGGACCACAGCACCAAAAGCAGCATCGCCCGTAGCAGCAGCAGTTTAGGTCTGTTCAGCAGAACAGACCAGGTTTCCAGGCCAGTGGGCCGTCCTCTTTTACTTCGGGTACCAGGACTACTGGGCCAAAGAAGGGGTGTTGGACATGTGGGGAGCCACACTACCAGCGTGACTGTCCTGTGGAGAGGACCAAAGTGTCCGGATCAGCCAGACCCACTACAGTGGGAGATATGGGCAAGGCCCATCGGATTCATGCAACGGTGAATAACCACCAGGCAGAGCACCAGTCGATTGTGCTTGAGACGACAGGTACCATCACTGACCAGAACCTTAGTGTTTTGATAGATCCCTATGCTACTAAAAGTTTCATTTCTGGTGCAGCACTAAAAAGGATTAAGGTAAAGGTAGTCGAACAGAATGAGTTTAGCTTCGTGGAGATGGCTTCGGGAGCCAAACAGAAGGTTGGAGGAAAGGTTACGGGCTATGCCCTTAACCTGTGAGAGTTTGTCACGAGGGTCAACTTGTACTTCATGATCTTAGGATCTTATGATGTCGTGATCGGTATGGATTGGTTGGAATCGTATGAGGCGATACTCAACTGTAAGATGAAATGGTTGAGCTTGGTTGATGACGAAGGACAGAGACGTGTGATTGTAGGATGGAACCAGGGAGTTTCCCTATGGTTCGTCTCTTCCTTATAGTTATGGAAGAGTATGCGCAAGGGGTGCAAACTTTATGCAATCCTCGCTCTAAACGAGAAGGGAGTAGCGGAAGGTCTAGAACACCTTCCAGTGGTGAAGGAGTTTGCAGACATATTTCCAGAGGAGTTGCCTGGGATGCTGCCGGAAAGGGACCTGGAGTTTACCATAGACCTGAAACTGGGGACCGAACCGATAGAAAGAACACCTTATTGGATGTCGACCCCAGAGTTGCAAGAGCTGAAAATGCAACTAAAGGAGTTGTTGGACGTGGGACTGGTACGCCCTAGTGTGTCATCGTGGGGTGCACCAGTTATTTTCATACGAAAGAAGGACGGATCATAGAGGCTTTGCATTGACTACCGTCAATTGAACAAGGCTACGATCAAGAATCAGTATCCCTTACCAAGAATTGATGATCTGTTCGATGAAATGAAAGGTGCAATGGTGTTCTCCAAGATTGATTTGCGATCAGGGTATCACCAGTTACGGATCAAGGAGGATGACATCCCTAAGACCGCCTTCAAGACGAGATTTGGACATTACGATTTTATTTCTTTACCGTTTGGACTGAAAAATGCCCCAGGGGTATTCATGAGTTTGATGAACGGGGTGTTCCGCGAGTACTTGGACAAGTTCATCCAAGTATTCATTGATGATATCTTTATCTACTCTCAGACGATGGAGGAGCATGACGAGCACTTGCGCTTGGTAATACAGTGTCTACGAGAGCACAAATTGTATGGGAAGTTGTCCAAATTCTCTTTTTACCAATCGAGGATTCACTACTTAGGGAATGTCATCTCCGACGAAGGTATCGCCGTAGATCCAGTCAAGGTGGAGGCTATTATGGAATGGCCTGAGCCGACGAATGTCACAGAAGTGCATAGTTTTATGGGTTTAGAAGGATACTATCGAAGGTTGTCGAGGGATTTTCGAACATAGCAAATCCAATCACGGAATTGCAAAAGAAAAACAAGAAGTTTGTTTGGACTGAGAAATGCGTGGAAGCATTTCGGAGGCTTAAGGAGTTGTGGACAACTATGTCGATACTAAAATTCCCTGACATGGACGCAGACTTCTTGGTATGCACTGACGCATCCAAGGAAGGTTTAGGCGGAGTCTTGATGCAAGACGGATGAGTGATTGCTTACATTTTGAGGAAACTGAGAAGGCATGAGGAGAACTATGCGACGCAATATTTGGAGCTATTAGCCATCATATATGCCTTGAAGGTTTGGAGACACTACCTTGTTGGACGGAAATTTGAATTAAGGACTGATCATTGTGGACTACAACACATTTTTTTACGCAAAGTGACCTGAACGTGCGACAACGGCATTGGTCGGAATTGCTTAGCGAGTACAACTTCGAGATTACTTACATAAAGGGAACAGTGAACCGAGTGGCGGATTTTTTGAGTCGAAGGCCGTGCATATTTTCGGTGTTGCCTCTTTAGACGAATCTACGTGAGAAGATTCTCACTTTATAGCATGATGATGACTGGTACAAAGAAGTCGAGGATTTATCGGACAAACACAATGATGGTACCACGATATGAGGGATTTTCTTTTGATAGCAATGGGTTATTGAGGTTTAGAGGTCGGATTTACGTGCCGCCCAACGACGAGTTGAGGATGTTGATCCTGAACGAGGATCATAGAGAGGTTTACATGGCTCACCCAGGAGTCACGAAGATGAGGGTAGAACTTAAACCCTTATTCTTTTGGAAAGGAATGAAGGCCAACATAGTCAACTTTGTGGCTAGATGTCTAGAGTGTCAACAGGTAAAGGCTGAACATAGACACCCGACAGGATTAATTAAACCACATGCCATTCCGAAATCAAAATGGGAAGTTATTTCGATGGATTTTATTGTTGGATTGCCACTGACGACAAGGAGACACGACTCGATTTTTGTAGTAGTAGACACTCTGACGAAGAGTGATCACTTTATCCCTGTGCGTATGATGTATCAAGCACCTGACATAGCAAGATTTTTCATCAGTGAGATTGTGACGCTGCATGGCGTGCCTAAGAAGATTATATCCAATCGAGGATCAGTGTTTATTGGATGATTTTGGACGAGTTTTCAAGAGGCCCTGAAAACCCATCTCAATTTTAGTACTGCATATCACCCAGAGACTGACGGACAAACCGAACGAACGAACCAAACCTTGGAAGACATGTTGCGCATGTATGTGATGGACTAAAAAAAGCATTGGGAGGAATTCTTGCCTCTAGTAGAGTTCACTTATAACAACAGTTACCAGAGCACCATTAAGATGGCGCCTTTTGAGTTTCTCTATGGGCGACTGTGTCGGACGCCCTTGAGTTGGGATCGGCTTGAGGATAGGGTCCTGGTCAGACCAGAAGCAATCCAAGAAATGGAAGAGCAAATGAAAACCGTAAGACAAAGGATTAAAGAAGTGCAGGATCGGCAGAAGAGTTATGCGGATGCGCACCGAGTCGACCGTAGTTACGAGGTCGACGATCAAGTCTACTTGCGGGTTAAACCGCATAAGAGTTTGATCAAGTTTGAAAAGGGAGATGAACTCTCTCCTAGATTCGTGGGACCTTTCGAGATTGTGGAGAGAAAGGGGCCCGTGGCCTATCGACTAGCCTTGCCTGATTCTTTGAGGTGTATGCACGATGTTTTTCATGTATCTGTTCTGAGACATTATATTAGTGATCCTACACACGTGATTTACATGAGTTCCTTGCAGTTATCGGATGAGGGAGCGCTCACAGCTGAGCCAGTATGCATCTTAGATCATCACGTTCGATAGTTACGACATCGAACAGTAGATCAGTTCAAGGTCCAGTGGGACAGTTATAGTCCGTACTCGGTGACCTGGGAGGATGCATATGATATGCGTCAGCAGTTTCCATTTTTGTTTGATATATAGACTTATGATACCGTGATACTTTTATTTCGGCTTTTATACTGAGAAACTTCGGGACGAAGTTTAGACCAAGAGGGGGTGTATGTAACATCCTACTCTGGCACACTGAGAAAACTTATTATTTGAGGACACTTGCTTGCAAGTGATCTGGACTTTTCTGATGTTAAAACATTTATACTTGATTATGATGCATTATGATAGATGACATGAGGTTTTACTATTTGATGTAGACATGAGATATTGACTCAGTTTTATTGAGTGTGCAGGGTTTTGGACCTTGATGATGCAGAGGCATTGGTGGAACCCCTTGGACTCCGGATTGAGTCAGGGAGTGTGCTAATTGGGTTGATTTATTTACTATGATATTTCATTGATTTGATGATTTGATGATTGACATGTTCTGACACGATTGTTGATGATGCAGGCTAACGATAGCTTGCCGACCAGACTCACATATGGAGTAAAGGGGCCACACACGATTTCTAGAGAGTTTGAGGGAGAGGCGTGGACAGTAGCCCTGCCACAGCCTACTAGCACTCACCCCGTGGCTCGAACTGTAGGTTAACGATTACCTAGTTTGAGAGGATCCACGATGCCATGAGCGCAGACTGCGATAGTTTCTCACGATGATTCTAAGGGGCGCACAATAAGGTGAGGGACTTATTCCTTAGAGCCCTTAGTCTCCCACAAGTTCACCTGGCGGAGTGTTGACTCCAGGGGTTATAGATGTCTACCAATCAGTCAAGTTGGCGAGTGGCACCCTTGGAGCACGTGGTGCATCCTGAAGGGCACGTCACGCAAAAGAAACACAAGTTGGCGAGTGGCACCCTTGGAGCACGTGGTGCATATTGAAGGGCACGTCGCGCGAAAGAAATGAACAAGGCGAGTGGCACCCTTGGAGCATGTAGTGCGTCCTGAAGGGCATGTCACGTTGATGATGATGAAGAAACAAACCTAGATGGCCCTAAGACATCAACGCCTTAAGAAATCCTTAAACAACTTCCCTAACCAAGTGTCGCCTAGCTCAGAATCTAAGTCCTAAGCCTAAGACTTTTCTAGGGTAAAAATTTTATTGTAACCTTAAAGAAAAAGGCCCTAGCATAAAAATAAAAATTCAAACAAAAACCCACTTAAGTAATAGCTAGGTCTTCATAAAATTCTTGGGGTAAATAATGAGAGTAAGAATTAAATTAAAACTAATGGTTTTAAAATTTTGCAAAGAAGAAATTATTTCCTAACTTGTGAAAGAACAAAAGATAATTAAATAAATAATAAATGAAAAGATTAATTAGCGCATTTACCTTTTTGGTTTAAAAAAAAAGAAAAAAAAAAAAGAAAGGGAATAATAAAAATAGAGAAATGAGTCTTTTAATAAAAGAAAGAAAATAAATTTTGGAGGAAAGTGGGGGATGAATGACACTTGTAAAATGGAGAAATTTTAGATGTTTTCATTAAAAATTAATTTAAAAAGGGGTTTTAGGGAAAGTTTGGGGGGAAAAACTCTATAAATGAAAGGGAAGAGAAAGAAGAGGGGATGGGCAGTTAGCATAACGTTAGGCTGCCAGATTGTGGCTTGACTGATTGCTTGTGAGGAGTTGGGATTTTATCAGCTCGGATTGGAGTGGTAGCTCAGCCTTGCGAGGCAAGCTGGGAAGCTAGACTTACCTTCTGGAATTTGTGTGGCCCCTTTGCGGCTTGGGGGGCTAAGGGGGAAGTAGAGTACCCCTAGCGATTGGATGGGAGGTACCGGTGAGGTCTCTACGGTCGTTGGCAAGCGGGAGAAGCAAGGAGCATGTGCAGACATCAATAGAGGCAGGCGTTAAGGCAATGGTATGGCTTTCTATTAATAGGTAGAATAGAATGCTCGGATTGGATTCTTCGCTGTAATTTTATTGTTGTATAATTTTACTGTAAATGTCAACACTGTGATAGTTATAATGCATGATAATGGCATAGTGAAGTTTATGAATGGATGGTGATGGTAATGGCTTGCGAATCTAATTATTGCTTATATTTCTGGACTATGTAAAACAATTATTGTTTATATTTCTAGACTATTTAAATGTCTTTTTCTTTTCTTCATGTTTTTATCTTGCTGGACCTGTCTGCGCATCTCCTCCTTAACTGTGTTTAATTACCCTGAATATAACTGATGGCGAAGCTCCATCTCTGTGCTTTTTACATCGGTTTAAGATAAAAAAAAAATCTCAGTGTTTCCTTTAGGATATAACCTTAGCGGACCAGATCTTGACAGTATAAATCAGCGATTTTTTTTTAGAGGTTTAACTCGGCATTTTTTTTATCCTTCCTTACGAACTAGTGGAGTCAAATGTTAGGTTTTGGATAGAGATTCCTTGCATTGGGTTTTCGACCTGGCATTTTAATTCTTCCTGGCAAGTTTAATTCGTTCTGGCAATTTAGTTCTGGGCGTTTATTTTCTGCCTGGATACACAAATTCCTGCGTCATGAACACACAGACCACTGCCAGCACTAGGAATGATGCTATACAGCCATCAAATGACCGATACATTCTGTGAGAGACCCCGAATGGGAATGACAGCATTGATGGCGTATTTCCAATTGGCTTTAGATTCAAATCCCTGCGCTCAAGTATGGCTACAGGGCCTTGATTTAACCCTTGAATCTCTCTCAGTGTGAACGCTCCTATTCATCTTTGATATGTTACCCTCTTCTGTGTCGTCTTCGTATCAGAGAAGTCGATCGAAGATATTTTTGTTAGGACTTCGGGCCAATGGGGTAGGAGCCCGACAGGTTGAGGTGCTTGCATAGATTCGCCCACCGTTTGCTGAAAAAGAAAACAAAAACTTGGACTGTGTGACCACAGATTCACCCATCGTTTGCTGAGAAAGAAAACAAAAGAAAACTCGAACTGTGTGACCATAGAAGCACCCACGACTTGGAAGCTAACCCTTGAGTTCTTATGCCAGGCTGTTGAACTGCATCTGCCTTGGAAACCCCCTTTTTATTTTTATTTTATTGTTGAACGTGGCAGTAAGGGTCATCGCTGGTAGGTGGGTTAATTGACGGACAGAGCTGATCCTGACAGGCTGACAGCCATGCTCAGCTACCCCTGCCTTAGACTGTGGGTGGCAGACAATGAATTTTTTGGACGTGACTTATATTATTTAATCCCTAACTGTTGCTAAATCCATCCTGTCCTGCTCCAGCATTTGCTTTAATGTTAAATGGAGCTACAGTTAGGGCGTTTTAGTTTGGAAACCTTGTTAGTCATAGGGGTGTATTGATGACCACCTGTCAGCCGTAAGATTTGTTTCCCCTTTTTATTGCATGCAAGTTACCCTGAGATAAACACCTGGTTGTCACTACTGCATGGTAGCATTATTGCAAGTTTTAGTGTCCCGATAATTTAAGTATATGTTATTTATAAATATAATGTCACTTTTAATTACTGTTATTTTTAAACATTCTCATGTTTAAACATTGTTATTTTATATGTTGTCATTTTAATTATGATGTTACATTGTTATTTTTTAAATATGATGTTATCTATAATTATGATGTCATCTTTAAATACTGTTACTTTTAAACATTGTCATGTTTAAACATTATTATTATTATATGTTGTCATTTTAATTATGATGTTACATTGTTATTTTCAAATATGATGTTATTTATAATTATGATGTCATCTTTAAATACTATTACTTTTAAACATTGTCATGTTTAAACATTGTTATTTTATATGTTGTCATTTTAAATTATGATGTTACATTGTTATTTTTTTAGTTACAAATATGATGTTAGTCTTATATATTGACAATAGGGTAAGGGTATTGTCATTTAGTGAAAAGGTTACTAACATTTTACTATTATGAATAATGTAAATGTAATACCCTCGCCTTGGAAAAATGCTATGAAGCCTTGATAACATAGGAACGTAAGGACGTTGTTATTTGTTTACAATAATGTGGTAGTATAATGTAATGGTGAGGTTAATTCAGTGTAAGGACATTTAATTCTTTTATATTTTCAACACAAAGAATAAGGCCCTTAAACTAAGGGCAATAATTTAATTAGATCTACCTTATGCTAATGTACTCGTGGCTTAATAAAATTAAATGGAGAAATTGGCTAGTAATCAATCACGGTTGAGTCATAGACATTGCCTTGTCATTAATTTTAGTGGTCGTTGGCTGAGTCCTTGTCTTGCGCCTTCCGTAGAAGACGTGCTTGCTCTTTCATCTATTGTTGCCCTGGGTTGTAATAATTTTTCGATTGGACTGCTTGTGTCGGGCAGGATATAGAAACCTTCAGTAGCCTTAGTATATATGTCTGTGTGTATTTTCTGTGTAAAGAATCCAGTGCCGTATCAGGAGTCTCGGGCCCTTTAAAGGCAGGGTTTCCACTCTTGCAACACACCTGAGGGGATTACTAGTGTTATCTCTCCAGGAAACTCTCCTAGGCTGTAAGTCGGATATGCCTCGTAACTAACTCTTTTTTGGGAAATGTTTTCTCAATATTTGATATGGTTTTTGGGACAAAATGAATATCTAAATACTTAACTATGTTTTCAAGACTGTCTAGAGATACAAAATCTCACAAGGATTTCTAGCACTGTGGTCAGATAAAGTTTGATTAAATGGGGGAAAGAAAATAGCTATTGAACCAGATTATGTTTCATACCAACAAACACAATGGGTCTAACAACCAAGAAATAACTTATGATAATCAACTAAGACAATTAATCAGTGAGATGACAGTCACTGCAAATTGAATGAGCTTCAACAAAGGACTTCCACTCATAAGCTATAAAAGAACAGAAGAGAAAATCTGACATAGAACTGAAAGAAGCTTGCAATCTTTTATAAAATAAGAATAGGTCTTTAGATTACAGTGGCAGCATCATAGCACTCAAAATCTAACCCTTGGTTCTTCATCTATTCTAATACTTATAGCATTTACAAAATAGTTTTTTGATCCTAAAAACATGGATCAAATCAACCCAAAATAGCAAGTAAAATCTGTTGCAAAATATATGGAATGTTTCCTCAAAAAGAGGTAAATGCCTGATTTTCCTCTATTGACTGTTGATGATGTGTAGATAGCCTTCCAAGGCTAAAAGGGTCATTCTCCCATGGATACCAAGTCGAGTTGGCTGATGTGGTGAAATAATCTGCTTCCTAGTTCAACTGAAATTGCCCATATGCCTTTGAAATAATTCTTTTCTTCATCATATATAAAAAATGACAGCTGAATTGAGTCTGATAATTCATTAGATATGCATTGGAAAAGGTCCCAAACCTTTTCATGTCAAAAATCACCGACCTGTGCAAAAACTCATACGAACTCTGGATAGACAGACTTTCGGTGGTTGACTGGAACAGTTCCTGGGTGAGTTATCCACAGAAAGTGCCTGTTTCGGTGGTTAATGATCACAGTATGGCTCACCTAAACCACCGATTTTTGCACTTTGAAGACCTTTCAAAATTGCAAAAATGGCTGTTATGAAACTTCTTTTATCACTCATACCTTCTAAGGTGCTGTAGTCTTGATTCAAGTAGACCTTCGAACCTTTGATGACTGTGCAGGAGAATCTTTCACATCTATTATGGTTGTGGCCAGATTGGCCAAGGTGTCTAACCCTATTTGTTTCTCTTCAGATGATTCAAACTTCTTTAGCTTGAGCCTTAGGATCCTTAGCTGTTTGTACAATTTCATGTTTTCCCTAATTAACTTTCTGTTTCTGCCTTTGATTGAATAATGCTTTTCTTTAAGGGTTTCATTCTCTTTGAATAGTTCAACAACCTTCTCTGTTAGATCTGCATTTTCCTTTTTAATTACCCTCTCAAGTACTTCCATCTCATAAATTTCTCGCAGAAGCTTATTGATTTTCTTGGTCTTGCCTTTCTGAGGCTTTCTAGATGAAGCTTCTTCTTTTGGTTGACTGTGTGTTTCTATAGGCTTGGATGGAGGTGCATTTATCTTCAGTTTTGCATCATGTTTGGTCTGCGAGGTATCCTGTGATTTCGACATCTCCTGCTCTGAGTGAGAGTCACTGTAAGGCAGGTTGAGGGGTTTTTTTCCCGTGGCAAAGTTTCTGTCTTTAGACTTTAACTTCCTCTTGGTTCCTCCCTGCTTGCTAGGTGGGGCTGTGATAGAACCCCTGGGCATTGAAATCCCTTTTCTCCTCTTGTGACTAGTAGGATCATTCCTTCTTCTGGACTTCTTGGCTTTTATCTCTGGAGGTTTTTCTGTCTGAAACTCGTTCCAGAACAGGAAGAAAATCCACTCTATTTTCTTCCTTTGAAGAGCTTTCTTGATGAGGAGGGTAATCAATCCCTGGTGGGATATCCTGCTTGTGACTTTTGTGGGATGAGACTTTACCTGTTTTGCCATATTGATGAGGGTTCTATGAAAGAAAAAAGGAATATTTAAGTGTTCCCTGCCTGTGAAGTGGTTTAACAGTTTGAAATGGTAGTACATCACCCTGCTATAACGTCCTTCACAGGTTATGTATACCGAAATTGCCTTCAGCAATGTCTGCCATTTTAGCTCCAGATAGGACATGGGAATGTCTTTCTTCCATGTCAAAGTTTTGTGGACTGGAAACAGATAGGACCTGAACTCAACATTTGAAGGTGAAGATGTTTTGAACCAGCAAGCCCCTGTCCTAGGCAACCCTGTATATTCGGCAATAGATGCCTCATCTATTATGAACTCTTCTCTGCCTATTTTGGCAATCCTACCATCGTATGAGAGGGCAAATGCCTCAGCAATTTGTTGGTGGAAAACTGTCAATTTCTCACAATAAGAGAGCACTCCGACCTGTTTAAAACATTCTGCAACCTCTGGATGCTCCTCAAAATACCACATACCATCCACTTCTGACCTCAATGCAGGACTGACCTTCGACATGACTGAATACTGACTGTGTATGAAACTGTAGATAACAGGTGTTTGAAAAACATAGTTCTGGAAACTAAAAATATAGTCGATATTACTGATGACCGAAAGGTGAAATCATTTGACCGAGCATGGGATTGATAAGTTTACTAAAACACCAACTCATATTCAAATGATAGTTAAACTGGAGAAAGATGAAACTTCATATTTTCGGGGCAATTTGTATTTATGAAAATTTTGACAGGGGATGGCTTCCAGTCTTACCTGATGACCCAATCTAATTCCCTTGGCTCGAGATGCTAGCCGGACTTGGAGACAGCTTGCTAATCACCAGGGAAAAGCGGAATCAATATTTTGAAAACCCGATTTCGTTGATGAAATCGCGTGATTGTAGTTGTTTTCAGCGATCCTCAGCTTCATCACAACATATTGAGTTTCAAAACGAATGAACAACCTGCTAATGATGTTGATGTAACTGCCACCGAAAAGGCGGGACGCTCCGTGAAACAGTATCTGGTAATGAAATCTCTACCAGGATTTGAAATGATTCATCAAATGGATAATACGCAGGTGATTTGAACCTCTACTGACCAATCACCACGAACGAACATCACCTCCCACGATGCAAGCTTTCGGCGGTTGCATATCCAATCATTGCAACGATTCTTGACACCTGGCTCGTGCGAAAGCATGAGCTTTCTTTCTGCCCATGGAAACATTTTCGATGGTTGCATGCCTTATGCCTCGACCCTTTTTCTACCGAAAGTGAACATTTTTGGTGGTTAATGAGCACGCGGTGGGCTCGCCTAAACCACTGAATCCTGTTGTTTGCCAATTTCTTGACCGAAACAAAACCAACATGTCTTTTGGGATTATTTTGTAAAGCAGACTCTCTAATCTTATTGCTAGAAATTTAAAAATCAAATTTAGGGACCAACCTATCATCTATTAATCAAATAAAACCAATGATTTATTTGGGGAGTTAACACTGGCTCCTATTGGGGATGAACGCCTCCCTGCGAGGCTTCAAGAACCACAGAATCAATGCCTTTCTTGGAAAAGAACCTAAAAACTAACCTATCTGCTAGTGTTCCATTGGGCATGGAGTTATTGAAAAATAAAAACTAACACTATTTACAAATGCCAAGGCTTTGCAGCCTTAGATGAAATAAAGTTTTAGAAACAGCCCGTTTATCGGGCCACTGAACACTTCCTCACCCTCCAGATTCTGCAGAATGAAAGTGTTATTGTTTTGCACC
Source organism: Picea mariana (assembly GCA_032191745.1). Taxonomy (NCBI): domain Eukaryota; kingdom Viridiplantae; phylum Streptophyta; class Pinopsida; order Pinales; family Pinaceae; genus Picea; species Picea mariana. The sequence goes on along the minus strand of JASDQU010108710.1, from coordinate 107,733 downwards.
TGGGTGATCATAAAAGGGCCTGTCCACAAGGAATCAAATTTTCCATGCTTGCCTTTTTCTTGTCGAAGAGCATCCCACTTCAGAACCCAGTCACCGATCTGAAAACTGTCCACCTTGGCCTTTCTTTCAAACGTCCTCTTGATCTACTTCTGATGTGCTTCTGACTTGTCCACTAGTTGTTCCCGAGTTTGTTGCAATTCAACCAAATCTAGCATCCTTCTTACCATGTCATTTTTCTCCGTCTTCTCTTCCTGAAAGAACTTAGCCACAGACAACACTAACTGAACAGGGAAGATTGCATCAGTACCATAAACCAACTTGAAAGGAGAAGTTCCTATAGATTTTTTAATGGTTACTCTGTCTGCCCACAGAGCAAATTTCAATTTGGAATCCCAGATCTTTTTATTTTCTTCTAACAGTTTTCTTATGATCTTTATCAGGCTCTTATTTGACGATTCAACTAATCCATTACCTTGAGGATAGTATGGAGTCGAGTGTACCGGCTGGATACCCATGGACTCACACAGTTCTACCAATGCTTCTGATTTAAACACTGCTGCGTTATCTGCCACCAACCTCTTGGGACACCCAAATCTGCTCAGAATATTTTCGTAGAGGAACTTTATGACCACCTGATGTGTAGCATTCCRTGTAGGGATYKCCTCTATCCATTTCGTRAAGTAATCGGTSRCTAYCAAAATCCACTTGTGCTGGCCACTGGATGCAGGATTTATTTCACYGATAAAATCCAAGCCCCACTGCTGAAAAGGGCCATTCACCACAATGGGTCTCAGGGGTAAAGATTTGAGTTGTTGCTTACCGGTGAATCTTTGGCATTTGTCGCAAGTCTTGATGAATGCACACACATCAGCAAAGAGAAAAGGCCAATAATAGCCGGCCCTCAGGATCTTATGAGCAATCGTCTTCCAGTAGTGATGACCACCACAGTTAGCTGAATGAAATTGATATGTTACTTCGACAGCCTCTTCTTTATCCAAACACCTGAGAAGCAGGCCAGCAGGGTCCCTCCAATACAGCTGATTATTATAGATGCATAATTTGATAGCTCTAAGTTTGAGAGCCCGAGCTTGAGTGACACTGAGTTCAGGGGGAACTTCAAGCTTTTGCAGAAAATGTATGATGCCAGCATACCATTCACAGGCGGACAAGTGCTCTGCCACTTGCTGATTGTCATGCTACTCTTCCGCTGACAACTCTGTCTAAGAATTTTCAGAAATTTCTGCTATGAAATTGATATCCAGCAACTTATGATTTTCCTCCACTAGCAGCTTGGCAAGGCCTTGACTTTTGACCAATTTGGTAGGCTTTACTTCAATGTTGAATTCAATCATCTTGGCAATCCATCTTGCCCGCTTTCCGTCAATATCCGGCTGAGTCAAAACATCTTTTACAGTAGAAGACGGGACATATGCGATGACCTTTGAATGAAGGATATAAATTCTGAATGACTTTAAATCTTTTATGAGTGCATAAGCTTGTTTCTCGATAGGGTCATACCTCAGTTCCGCATCCCTGAGTGTCTTGCTGAAGAATGCCACTGGGTGATCAAAATCTTCATCATCTTTCTGAAGGAGGACTGCTACAATTGTGTCGTAAGAAGCAAACGAAAAGATGTAGAAAGTCTTACTGTAATCTGGGCTGATCAGAATTGGAGATTCAATGATCACTTGCTTGATATCCTGAAAAGAATTTTTCGCGCTGTCTGTCCACCTTACTTCAGCCCCCTTTTTCAACATGTAGGTTATATGTTTGACTAATTCAGCAAAGTTGGGCACAAACCTCCTGACGAAATTAATCTTACCAAGCAATGACTGAATGTCCTTCTTTGACCTCGGTAAGGACAGCTTTTGAATGGCCTCCACTCATGCTGGATCGATCATGACACCTTCGGCTGAAACAATGTGACCCAAGAGTTTACCCTTGCTTAGATCAAGCTGAGATTTCTTGGGATTTAGTGAAATCCCAAACTGTCTGCACTTTAAGAATACTCTTTTCAGATGTTTCAAATGCTCCTCGTGGCTGCTGGAATACACGGTAATATCATCAAGGTATATGAGGACAAATTTGTCCTTCTCTCCCACAAATGATATATCCATGGCCCTTTGGAATGTGGCCCCGACGTTCATTAAACCAAAGGGCATCTTGGAGTACATAAAGGTCCCCTAAGGAGTTGTAAATGCAGTCTTCTCCTGATCATCAGGATGCACAGCAACCTGATTGTAGCCGTAAAAGCCATCAAGAAAAGACATGACCTTTGCCCCTGAAATCCTCTGTAGAAAGTATTCCATCTTAGGGAGAGGATAATTGTCCTTTTTAGAGCATTTGTTTAGATTTATGAAATCTACACATAATTTGACCTCACCGTTCTTCTTCCTTACGATCACCAAGTTGGCAATCCATTTGGAATATCTCAGGGGAACTATGATCTTGGCATCTAGGAGTTTTTTTATCTCTTTCTCAATCACTGGCAGCAGAAGAGGACTGATAGGCCTAAGTTTTTGCTTGAAAGGAATAGTGTCCTTTTCAAGAGGGATTTTATGCTGAATAATATCAGGATCATAGGTCTTTAGATCACTATACTTCCAAGCAAATACATCAGAGAATTCCTTCAACAAACTACAGTATTTCAACTTCTCATCAGCAGTTAATTCAGAAGACAAATTGATAAGCTTGGGCTGGCTTTTACCTCCTATATTATGCTCCTGAACAGCTGGATCTTTCTCTTTTCTCTCTGGATTATAAGGGACATCATTCTGGTCGAACAGTCTCTCCAATGGTACCAAACCTCGTGGTATATAGTTGTTTGGCAACTGGACGATGTCATGCTGGCCCAACTTCTTCTTTAGATCAGTCTCTTGCGTTTCTTCCTCATTAAGATTCTGCTTATCAATGTGCAGGTCAGAAAACTCATCCGCCACTTGGAGAAATCTTCTTAGTTCATCATCATCTTCAAATACTTTCCAATACTTGACATTATCAGGTAAGGAAGGTCGATATTTTACTTGAATTTCATAGCTGAGTTTAGGGGGCATGGGTGGAACGAATGTGCTGGCTGAAACAGCAAGAAAATCAACGAGCTGATTCATATCCCTTGGTATGTATGAAATTTCAAATACAAAAAAAGAATCTCGAAGCTTCCATACCTCGTCTCTGTAAGCCTTTAGCCGGACATGCTTAGCTTGAAATGTGTTGTTTACCTGCTTCACAATGAGGTCAGCGTCTCCCAATACTTTCAACCCTTTTATCCCCATCTCCTTTGCTGAATTTAATCCCAACAGCAGAGCCTCATACTCTGCTATGTTATTTGTGGTTTTGAAGTCAAGTTTAAAAGGCAACGAAATGGTCTCTTTTGTAGGAGAGATCAACACTATTCCGGCACCTGCTGAGTCTCTAGTGCTGGCCCCATCGAAGTACATAGTCCAGACAACAATGTATTCACCTTCATCCTGTTGTTTAATAGGCTTCATGAGCTGCATAGGAGCTGACTTCCCATCATCAATCTGAAGGATGCATGAGCCAAAATCCGCATCCACAGCATAGATAGGATGATTGACGGAATTCTTTCCATCGCTGATGATATAAGCAAGCTGGTTTTCCCTGTAAAGTCTCTTCATCTCCCCACCAAACACTGGAATTGTGGCATAGGACAGATCCATCTATAACGTACCTCCTAGTCTCTTTGCCCATGACCGAGACAAGAGCAGCCCAAATTTAGGTGGAATATCAGCAACCACCACGTCCATAACCATGCTCCTCATTGGTAATTGAGCAAGGTTAATGACCATGTCTTTGATGAGGCCAAGACATCTGACCTTTCTAGAGTCAAAGGAAAAAAGGTCTTGATATGGTTTAGTGACTTCGAGACCAAGCTCATCCATCACAGATTTAGGCATAAGGTTATGTGATGCCCCGGAATCAAGTAGACAATTGTGAAGGATTTTGTCATGAACATTCAAGGATATGTAAAATGGTGGACAAGAATCGTCACGGTATTCTATCATGGGTCCTATGGTCACTTTGGGGTTATCATCTTGTAGATTGACAAAATCATCTGAAGGAGAGGTCTTAGGCTCAAGAGACTTTAAGATAGCTGCTCTAAAGGCTTTGTTCTTCATGAGTTCAGTTAAAGGCATGGATATTTTGACCTTTTGAATTTCAGATTCAAAATTGAAAGGAAGAGATGATCTGTCTGAAACTTTTACCTCATGGGAAGGAGCCTTTAAGCTGACCTGCTCTTTGGCTGGGGGCTGAATTTGTTTCTTTTGCTGTTTGGCTGCAGGGGCGTTTTGTTTTTCAGGAGCTGAAGACTGATTGGCAGCAACATCTTTGCTTCTTACTGGGGTAGAATCTTCCTTGTTCTTCACAGGGGCAGCAATGGGGGTTTTTGGACTAGCACTCTTCGATCTTAAGTTGTAGCCTTTCTGATCATCTGTCAAGTAGACAGCTTCATCTACACTTGCTTCTTGAATTTGCTGATCCATCAGGTCATTTTCATAGTCTACCTGTGTCAAAAATGAAGACTCGTTCTCATCACCAAAACAATTTATTTCGTCAGCATCTTCAGTCTCATCAAAATATGGATGTGCCTCTTCATCCAACACTGCATTTTGAAGAGGTGGTCTGATCCTCTGCTCCTCAGCTGGATTTCTATCTCTTTGCAGAATCTGAACTGGTGGGTTATTCCTTCTATAAGGAAAAGCATTTGGATTTCTGGGGGCAAAAGTATTAGGCTCTTTTCCTTTTGTTGGTTGTTGATTTTGGATCTTCATATTGGACATTT
>JASDQU010108710.1:28032-46301 GCA_032191745.1 Picea mariana | reverse complement strand
ATCCAACAAACTGCTAATTTTAAGGAAATTGTTGGAAGTCATTAATAAATTGTTTCCACCTCACTGCATGAGGTCTTTAGTGGAGATAAAACTTAGGTGCAGGTGTCCCTTGACATCTAAATGATCCATGAGAAGTCATTCAAACCCTCCTTGATAGGTGGCAACCTCCCAACAAGGAGAATATCCAATCAGCTATGCAAAACAAAGAATTTGCAGTACATTTCGCAACGTGCTAGTGTTTTAATTATTTCTCTCAAATTCCAAACTGGGTTAGGCTGAAATTTGGTCCGCAAGTCAACAAGGATATCATCTTCCTCCAAGAAAAATATCAGAGAAACCCACTTCATCATTTGGTTTTATGATCAAATTTGTAACAGTAACTACTACAGGATATTCCATAGCGCCCTCCTATAAAACTGCTCTATAGATTCTGTAGCGCCTGTCCGAACTAGGAGTAGAATTCATATTTGATAAAATAGTTAGACAAATTTAATGACCAAATCTCAATTATTTCCTTTTAAAACATGGATGCTGAAAACAATGAGATCGACTAACACCACGTTCATAAATGCAATAACGGTAATCAGGGGAAGATGCACACAAGATGCGCTATGAAATCTCTTGATTCACTGGTGCTGTGAAATGACCAAATTTCCCACGGCAAATTTTTGTGCTAACATTTGGATCCATGGGGGATGGCTCACTTCCTGCGAGCTTCCAAGAACTTGTAGACCAGTGGCCTTATCCATCTTCATCATTGTCTAGGAAACTTGTATGCCTGAGAGCGCCTTTGCTCTTTATTTGAAACTGAAAATATCACATACTAAAAACAACATCACTACAAATAAGTATCTTGAGAACCAAGATTTATTCTTCCTACTCCTACTCTATCCAACTGATTCCTCTAGATCAGGTAAAATCATGCTTCCAATGAATCCATACAAGAAATTGATTAACAAGCCAAACTCTTTGTATGTGTTTCAACAAAATGAAGACTAGAACAAAAATCAACACTTGATTTTAAGTTTGATTTTCAGATTTATCATGAAACGAACACTGAAAACTTGAATCCATGAATTCCTCCATATACATAGAAATTGGATCATGAAAAGAAGAAGAAGTGAAATTATGACAATAAAAGGTTACCTCAGCCTAATATTGTTCCAACTGAAGATCAAATATTCTTGGCATATTCTCTTTCCCATGGAGGCTGCCACTTTCATCTATATGAAAATATGAACATGGTTGTGAACTAATTTCACTACTAGTCATAGGTTGTTTGATGTTGTATGCAGATCCAATATGGCTAATTTCCTCACAATGTTATTCCTTAATGAATGAAGAAAAATGATCTATACTATGGTACTGAAATTCCTTCATATCTTCATAAAAATCTAATTCATAACTGTCATACATCGGTTGGCTGCTCCTCAAGTCAACAAAATGTGATGTAGGGATCTGCTCTTCTTCATCTGAATACTCATCAAAAATAGGTTGTTATTGGTCATTATTTGAAACAACTTCTTCATCATAAGTCGTGCTGCTAAAGACATTTGTTTCAAGAACATAAATATCCTCTGAATTTTCTTCATAAAAGCAACAAACAAAATTTTCATCTAATGTAGATGAACATGGAAGATAAAGAGTTGATTCCTCATCCAAGGCATCTTCTTCATCCTCACATCCTTCATGAGAATCAATTATATCGTGAACATAGTCTGTATACTCCTCACAGCAACTATGACAAATTAACTCAGAGGAATAAAACTTTTGACAATGAATATTGAAAGCAACATGAAACTCTTGGAGTGCAGAAATGCTATAAGTTTCAAGAGACAGATACCAAATATAAACATCTCCTTGAAGAGAGTACATAAATATCTTCATACGTATGTCTTCATGTTGGATGTCAAGTTGTTGCATCAAAGAATGAAATTATTGAACATGCTCAATAGGGTTGTCATTCTCACCTTCATAAAATCTAGGCAGCAGATCTTTCCATTCATCAATTTGAGGCACAAGATGTGGATAACCAGCTATGGCTGAGAAATTGGTTGGGGAAAACCTCCTGGCCAGGATATCCTCCATGGCCATTTAATTTGTCTCATTCCAGTGGAGTCACCAATAGATTCTGAACAATGGAGTCGCCATCGTGAATGTGTAGTCTTGAAGGTGTCCAACTTCAGTCACCATCTAAAGCTGGAGCTGTGCAAAGTCGTTATTCCCAGGGAGCTTTTCAATCTGCCCAAATCGGTCCCCAACAACGGTGCCAAAAACATTAGCACTAAGAATCACCCTCGGACTGCTAGAGGATAAGCCTAGTACCCATTACAAAGTTTATGAGATAAGTCTTAAATGTGGTGTCAAATGGATAGAACTCAGTTCAGAAATGTCAAAACACAAGAAATTTTGGAGGAAGTGCATTAGAAAAATAGTTCGTGTTTTAACTTAGGTCAGGGTTTTGAGGATTAGTGTGGATAAGAGGAATACTTAGTAAGAAAATGAAGTGAACCTACCACTAGATTCAGTTTACACCAGAAGACAAAGAAGAGAAATGCTTCAAATACAAGAACTTCTTAAATCCAAGCAAACAAAACTCTGAGAAAGCTATAACAGTATAACAATCAAACATCCATTTTCATACAACTACCAAACATCATTTGAATACTTCAATGACAATAAAATTTCAGAGTGAGATAAATTAATATGGAAAAAGAAAGCCAACTTCCATTAAACAAGATTTCATCAGATCTGATACATCAAAACTAGAGTAGGATTTGTTTTATTAACATCACTAAAAATTTCTTTTACATCAACCATTCGGTCCTAAAAAATTAAATCAATTTTAAAAGGGTCACACAACAAGGAAGAGAAAGAAAGGTAGAGGGAAACAAACTGTGAGTAGAAACATTCAATTAGGCATGGAGTCAACACATCCTACAGATCAAAGGCACTCAAGCTCATACCAGACCAAAAGGGATATAATTGATGGATGGAGGTATAAGAAAGATAACAAAAAGAAGAATATCATCAAGAAAATATCCTCTCTGCAAAAATGACTTAAAAGATAACTAGAACAGAGATCATGAAAGGAGGAAATTACTACTAATCATTTGCAGCTCATGAATCTCATGCCTCATGAACAACCATTGATCTTCAATGTCTACAATTCCATTCAATAAATATTACAATATAAAATGATAACAAAGAACAAAAAGTCTGATAATCAACTCTCATGAATCTCTAATGGAAGAAATGTTAATTATAACAGGCCCTCGGGCTTACAATTGAGTAACTAAACTGCTCATCTATCTCTCTCCTCTCTTGGATCATGAATCCAACCCTTCTCTTAGAGATCCCTCCTTTCTTAAATATAAAATAACATCCAAATATCCTTAGGAGGTTGAATCCCATCTCTTTCATTGGATTCTAAGCCTTCGAGATAAGTGGCAATAGTCAAAGAGACAAAAATCCAACAAACTGCTACTTTTCAAGAAATTGTTGGAATTAGTCATTAATAAATTGTTTCCACCTCACTACATGAGGTATTTAATGGAGCTAAAACTTAGGTGCAGGTGTCCCTTGAAATCTAAATGATCCATGAGAATCCATTTGAACCCTCCTTGATAGGTGGAAACCTCCCAACAAGGCTAATATCCAATCAGCGATGCAAAACAGAGAATTTGTGGCAAATTTCGCAGTGCACTAGTGTTTTAATTGTTTCTCTCAAATTCCAAAATGGGTCAGGATGAATTTTGGTCAACAAGTCAACATGTATATCATCTTCCTCCAAAACAGTTTTTAGAGAAACTCACTTCGTAATTTTGGTTTAATGATCAAATTTGTAACAGTAATCGCTACAGGAAATTTTGTAGCGCATTCCATAGCACCCTCCTATAAAACCGCTCTACATATTCCATAGCGTATGTCCGAACTAGGAGTAGAATTCAAATCTTTGATAAAACAGCTAGACAAATTTAATGAACAAATATCAATTATTTCCTTTTAAAACATGGATGTTGAAAACAATGAGATCAACTAACACCAGCTTCATAAATGCAATAATGGTAATGAGCAAAGATGCACTCAAGATGTGCTATGAAATATCCCAATTCATCGGTGCTGCGAAATGACTAAATTTGCTACTGCAAATTTTTGTGCTAACACTCTGGAGGACCAAACTCTTGTAGGTCAATGATTTTCATCTCTTCATTGATTTTACCCCGAATTTTCTCACACTCTCCCCATCTTTCCTATATCTTTTGTTGAGGTTCTTGGACCATAATTACCCAGTATTCAGTTGCTTTCCTGATTCAGGAGATGTTGCTATCCATCATCACTTGGACGTCATGCTCTTTTGTGTTTCGGACTTTCTGCACTTCGCTGATGTAGTCGATCCACTCCAAGGCCTAATCTGCCTTCTCATTTCATCTTTTTATGTACTTACAGGTTGCGAGCCCCATGAGGGTATCTTCTTGAAAATCGACTATGCAAGCGATGAAGAGATTCCTTTTGCTTGTGAATTGTGCATAGATTTCTCGAAACTAACTCTTTAGGAGTACTACTGCCTGTGTTGAATTCTCGTAAATACTTCACTTGATGGTGAATATGGTCCATATCTTTCCTCATGGAGGCTATCTCCTTTTCATCCCTTCTTTCCCTGTCCAAAGTAGCATCGTTTATAGCCATTCCTTCTCCGATCAGCTCAGCCATCTTAGAATTTTTGGTATTGAACAACATATCCTCTATGCTGATGAGAAGTGTGATATTGAGCACAAGTCTCCTTTTCTTGGTCGTTATTCTCATCACAACCTTCCTTTTCTATCATATGCAATCGCCTGTATATCAGTGATTTCATCTATTGTTTTAGGAATCTATTGATCTCCCTAAGTCAAAGTGTTTCCTAGGACTCCTGTCGTGTAGAAATGTTCTATGATCAGCTCTTGTAATTCCTTAGAAAGGGAGGTTTATTTATACTCTGGTGACTTGGCCTCCTGCTAGTCATAATCAGTTGGTGAAGTCTTTTTCCTAGCTAGGTAAATAGGAAAATAATCAACCTTAGTTGGGGGGGTCGGTTGTTAAACTGTCGTTTTCTAGTTTTTGTGTTTCCTCTTCTTGTTCACCAGTGCCCAAGTCATTCTTGGAACTATACTTCTAAAGTTTTGTTTCCTCTTCCTGTTCACCAACACCCAATTCATTATTGGAACTATACTTCTGAAGTTGTGTTCCCACTTGGTCAGAAAATTCAATGTCCACAGTACTTCTAGCCTCATGGTCGTCTTCCTGGGGATTTGGGATCAAAGCGTCAGAAGTTGGAGCAGATGTTTCCCATGATTCTTCCTCTTCTATGATTGGTATCGGTGTTATGCGCAAGACCTATAAAATTTCCTCATCGTCATATATGGTAATTAATTCTATGATGACATTAGGCACACCCATCCCACTTGATTCTCTTGTTATCCTCCATTGAGCTACAATGGTCACCGACGATCCTTCTTATGGGAAAAAAGAGTCGGGGTTTTCTTGATCGGAAGTTTCTTTTGGGGGAGTTGTCTTTGAGTCGTTTAGCTCTTATCCATGATTGCTTGTTTCAGCCGGGGAAATCCTCAAGGTTTTTATCAAAGGTTTAAGTGGGATATTTTTTGTTAACCTTTGTCTATCTCTTTGGGGTTCTTCTAGTAACAACATCCCCCTCCTTAATTCCAATGTTTCTTCTATTGATATGTTTTTGTCTCTCACCCTGAGAGCTTCTTGAGCTGTCTACTATATTGTCTTAACCTGTTCATCCATGGTCATCGCTTTGAATTTGATCATATTCGGGTTATCCCTTCTCTGGAGTACTTTTTTCCCAATCATGGGCACCCTCACTGAATATTTCATCTTCAAAACTATCATGATCATACCACCAATAGGAGGATATATACACTGCATGTTGGGGAAATAAACCCTTGAGATCATGCTTGTGAAAGTGGCCTATGTGAAACTGGTATTCAAGTTGATTCAACCCTTCCTATTTTTCATGTACAGTGTCTCTAACCATATAATATCCTATGTGGAAACCATAGGGAATGAAAGCTCTCTTCTTGTCTTTGACCAGGGAGGCGTTATAGCCTTGCAAGATAGTCTGGTAGAATATATATCCCAATATGAGACAATCTGAAACATGAACAAGGAGAAAGTAGGGAGTGTCAGTAGCTTCAAACACTCTGATGTAGGTGCTATCTTCTTCGAAGTACCAGTGGCCTACCTTATCTATCATCAATTTTGTCGCCACCAAAAGCCAAGGAAATCCAAGCCTCTGAAAATTTGGAGTAATAATTTTATCCATATATCCGACAAATAAACACCATTAGATACATGTAAGGCTCTCAAATATTACCTATGTTGTACCATCCAATGCTCCTGTTTGTGAATTTTTGTCCTCTTTCTACCATGAGCCTAGCAATCGGCTGGTATGATGAAACTCGTAAAACTTTACCATGATGTTTGTGTTTAGCCTTTCCTCCGAGTATCTAAGTTTGTAATACTTTTGAACCTACACCAGAAGGAAAACACCAAAACATTCTCATTCCTCTTTGTTTATTGTGCACTTCACAGTGTCCACATGGTCAAATATCCACCCCAAGGTTTTGATACAGGGCAGAACTGGGGTCCGACTAGCCACCATGTGCAGATTTGACCTCCTGATGTTTGGAAACACTTCATCATCCAATATTCAAACATCCTCATTATTGTGAGGCATGAACTTAGTGTAGTATTCCTGACTAATATTGTTGTAAAGGTATCCCCGATTTGGGAGCACCACTTTAGACCCTGTGCTTGCCTCTGTGTCATCAAACGTCGGAGGTTGGGTAAACTACTTCTTGGTGGATGTGTGAGTAACCGATTTCGTCTTTGAAAAAATATCAAGTTCCCTTGCAGCGCTTGGTGTGGACCCTTCACCAACCTCTGGTTCTTTTAGTTTTGGTGTTCTTGGTGAGTGCCTAATTGTTGGCTTTCTTGGAGGCATTTTCCTGCAAACAACTAGAGTGAGTGGAAAACCTCTACGAGTATTATTGATGAAATTGTAAGTGTAGAAATAATACAGATGATGCATAACTCTTCCTTGCACAAAATTAACCTGGTTTTACTGGTACTCAGATTCAGATTTCAAGATGTAACCTCTTTGACATGTTCCCTCATTCCTTCTTCTGGTCCGAGGGATAGGCGATTTGTGCACAGAATACAATGTTTGAAAATGTCCTTCTCAATATAAACCGAGATCATAGTTACCATGTCGCATCAGTTCTTAAATTTAGGGGTGTGAAATATGTTTTGCACTATCCATCACAGAATCCTAACCATGCTTGGGATTAAATGAAATGTAGGCTGGTGGTGTAGGAGCGGGTTATTTCATAGTTCATCGGTGGATTCAAACTTCTACTATTTGGTTGGCGCATGGGATAATAATGTGGGTTGTGCGAAACATTAATTGGTCTATTAAATCGAAAAATTCGATCCTACTTCTGTTGGAAGTGTCCCATCATACTATCGAGCCTTCTCATATTTTTCATAACTAGCATGATCGGCTTCAGGGGACAATAGCAGGGTCTTCAAATGGTACCATAGCGTAGAGTGGCCAGGATCTTCAATGTAGAATGTGGAAGGTTTGATGAAAATCTCGGGCGTATGGTGACCTACCAATATGTCGATGGTAAATGTGTGAATTAGCATCAACACGTTTATTAGACGTTGTTCATTTATACCTTAAGGAGAAATATCCGATGTTGACCCAACCTTTCATACAGTGCTAACATGGGAATGCTAACCTGGAAGTATGGCTATGTCACAGGGAACATAAATATGACGCGGGGAAAGACTAAGTCATACGGACAATTTACGCGGCAGAGAGACGTGATGGTTAATTTTGACTTCTTCGTGAGAAATGCTTCCTCGACATCGATGATTTTCTCTAGAAATGTGTCATTGACTACCGTGTTGTATGATGCTGACGCCGACAATGTATCGACAATCGATGATTGGTGAAGTTTTAAAGTTAATGTTTCTGCAGTTTTGCTTCTCGAATTCTACCGATGTTGAAGATGTATCGGCAATCGGTGATCAACGATGGTGGTCATTCCCTTCCGTGATTTATCTCTTGAATTTCACAGATGCCAAAAAGTATCGGTGATGTTAAAATACTTTATTATAGACCAAAATTCGTCGATCAGCGATCGTTGGAAATGTTTTTAAACCATGCACATTTCGGGCCTTCCATGCAATGTTACTTCGAAAAATTGAATCTGTCAATAGTTTTAAACCAAAACAAATATGGCCTATGATATGGATCAAAATAAAAAATCCATTTATTCATGACACAGACTCTAATTCAAAAAGAAATGAAAAGTGGTACCCAAAAGAAATAAATTTCACAAATTCTTTTAGGTTGTGTTGAGTGCTCAACATAACTATGACCTTGTTGATGATTGTAGCATTGTGAGACATCCTCCAGGATATGTTCTCCTCTATGGATGAGTTGATTTAACCTGAGACAGAGCCTAGTGTTTGGAATACCTACATGATGGGGCCTCATTCTCCTCTGTGTGCGAGTTGAGTCATCCCCCAGTGGTTGGGGCATCGTTCTCCTATGTGTGAGAGTTGAGTCTTCCCCCAGTGGTTGGGTGTGCCCATGTGATGGGTGTATCATTCTCCTCTGTGTGAGAGTTGATACAATTTGGTACTTCAGATGATTATGTTGAGTATGACGTCCTTGTGGCTAAGCACAAGTGGACATGTCCATATTGGTTGATAACTAGTGGACATGTGGATCCCTTGCTATATTGTCTAATTGTAAGATTTCCTTGTAACCCTAATTGTGATGTAAAGGGTACAAGTCGGCCCCACCATATGTGTAAGATAATTAATGTTTATTGTTATAATTAATTATTTTCTGAGTTATTGAGGTCGGCCCTGTTGTGCCAATAAACACACCTTTTGTTGTGTATAGTCTAGTATAAATAGAGGTGATTTCCCCTTTGAGGAAACACACTCTCACACTTGTCACTTGTCATTTCATAATTTCAGCAAGTAAATTTTAGGGCTCAAGTGTGCACCTCTTTTGGGCGCAAGTTTCAAGGTTGTAGGGCACCCTCTTGTGTGCATTAGGGTTTTATGGTTGGGGGATCTTCTCTTGAGAATATAGCAAAGGATTGTTGGGTTTTCTTCCCTTGAGTAGAATGGTTTCCAAAGATATTTCTTGTGTTCTTGTGCATGGTACTTCTTCTTGTGATCTTGCTTATTGCAGCACTTGTGAATGGTGTAGCTGCATTTGTTTATGGTTCAAGTAAATTCTAAAATGAAATAAACCTCATGCTTGAGCCTAGCATAGTGAAAATTCAACATGGTAATAGAGCATAGATCTTGAAGAATCCATTGCACAAGCTTCAAACAAGTCGTCCTCTTTCTTCTACAAAACTGTACGACCCTCCTAAGGTTTCCAGAAAAAGGTACAACCCTTTATTTTTTGGGTGTTTCAATACCATATACTTGAGCATTGGGGATCAAAATTGCATAGGAGTGTACGACCTCCTTCAGCACACCTCCAAAAACTCTCAAATTTCATTTCCAAGCATTTTGGATTTTTGACCCTAGGGTTTCTAAGGTTTCGCAATTTTCTACAGAAATTTTAGTTTTAGGGTTTCTACAGCTCATCGAAGAAGCTTTTCATCTCACCAATGTTCTTCTAACTTTCAAGGCTTATTGTTGGAAGTCATAAGCCCAACTAAACCTAAGATTTCTAGCCTAGCCTAACTGTTAGGTTTCCTAGCCTAATTGGTAAGGGTCTATGGAAGAATCTGGAAACCATGAGGAACAAAACCTTGGTGGAAGATAGGATTGATGGATCAAGCAACTTCAATTCCTGGAATTCAAGAATTCAAATCACCCTTGAAGAGGATGATCTATTGAGTTTGATGCAAAAGGCCTTACTAGAGTTAGCTACCAATGAAGAAATACAACTTTATAGTGTTGTTCCAGAGCCACATCAAAGAGATGAAGACCTAAAATATGAAGCCTTATTATTCATATCAACACTCTCAGGTATGATTCCTCTTGATAATGATATTTGGTTAATTGGCAGTGGTGTCTCTAGGCACATGACCAGATATAGAGATCATCTAATAGATCTTGTTGAGAAAGAGACCAGTCTACATGTTGTACTTGGAGATAATACCAGATATAATGTGAAAGGGGTTGGAACATCTACATTCCAACTAGATTCTAACATACCCCTCCAGCTGAGTGAGGT
Organism: Picea mariana; assembly: GCA_032191745.1. NCBI lineage: Eukaryota > Viridiplantae > Streptophyta > Pinopsida > Pinales > Pinaceae > Picea > Picea mariana. Next base: position 36,016 of record JASDQU010108710.1, on the reverse strand, counting down.
ACTATATGTACCCGGGATGAAAAGGAACCTTTTCTCCATTTTTTCCTTAGAGGATAAAGGCTACGAGGAAAATTTCTTGCATGGCACAAGGACTCACTTATGAATTATTCCCAAGTAATTGGTGTTCGAAAAAACAACTTATACAGGTTGATTATTCGACCAGTCCAGGCCTTGTTACATGATATTATTAGCTTGAGTGAGATATGGCATAGGAGACTTGCTCACATTCATTATAGAGCCCTTCCAGCCCTAGGGAATATGGTAACATGCCTTCCAAAGATACAAGTTCAACATAAAGGTGTTTGCAGAGGTTGTGCTCTTGGAAAGAATGTCAAGGGGTCCTTCTTGAGTAGTGACAATAGATCCAAGGGAATATTAGACTTGATACATTCAGATGTGTGTAGACCAATGATTATTTCCTCCTTGAATGGATACTTTTACTATGTGCTCTTCATATATGATCACTCTCAAAAAACATGGATTTATTTGTTGAAGACTAAGGTTGGAGTCCTTGCAAGATTTCAAGAATTCAAAGCTCAGGTTGAGAACTTGACCGGAAGGAATATCAAGGTGCTAAAATCATATATTGGAGGAGAATACACTTCCAAGGATTTCAATGATTTTTGTATTGATGCAGGGATCAAGAGGGAGTACATAGTTCCTTATAACCCTCAACAAAATGGGGTTGCAAAGAGGAAGAACAGAACCATCATTGAGGAAACCAAAGCAATGATACATGATCATAGTCTAACTATGATTATGTGGTCAAAAGAATACATGACAACAGTATATGTTCAGAACAAGAGTCCTCGCTAAATTTTGAAGAACGTGACTCTAGAAGAAGCCTTCACTGGAGTGAACCCTGAGGTTGCACACTTTAGGATATTTGGGTGTCCATTATACTTTCATGTACCCAAGGAGAGGAGGTCCAAGCTAGACCCTTCAGGGAGAAAGGGTACATTTTTTGGATACATAGAATCTTTGAAGGCATACTAGATCTACATCCCTGGTCAGAGGCAGATTGAGGTGAGAAAATATGTCATGTTTGAGGAAGAAATAGCCTTTTGAAGATCTAGATAATCTCAGATAGAGATTGACAGTGAGACAATACCTTCTCCGCCTTCAACAATTTAGAGGGAGACATCCATTGCTCTAATCGATCCAGTTGTTCTAGTTGATCCATTTGATCCAGTTGCTCTAGTTGATGTCCCCAGAGACATTGCATTAGGCCATAAAAGGCATGGCTCGGATCGAAAAACTCTGTAGGAGGAAGAGGGACATGCAGATCCTCGAGGCACATTCCGAAAGGCCAAGAAACCAAAAATATTTTCCAGCTATTTTTCAGCCTTGAGCCACATCATTGATACTGAGCCTTCTTGTCATGGAGAAGCAGGAGGTCAGCAGATATGGAAAGATTCCATGGCAGAAGAGTATCAGTCCATCATGAAGAATGATGTGTGGGATATTGTTCTGAGACCAAAAGGGAAGTCTATAGTGACTTCCAAGTGGATCTATAATATCAAGCATGCAGTTGATGTAAGTTTCGAGAAATCAAAGAGAGATTTGTAGCTAGAGGATTCTCACAAGTGGAGGGAATTGATAATGAGGAGACATTTTCTCTTGTATCCGAATACACTTCCATATGTACTATCATTTCACTAGCTACATCCATGGGTTGGAAACTACATCATATGGATGTAAAGGCAACCTTTACCAATGGTGAGATTGAGGAAGAAGTTTACATTGAGCAGCCAGAGGGATTCGTGATACATGAGGAGAAATATCATGTGTGCAAGTTGAAGAAAGTCATGTATGGACTAAAGCAGGAACCTCGTGCTTGGTACGAGAAGATGGATGGATTCCTGATGAGTTTGGGCTTCAGCAAGAGTGTTGTTGATCCAAACCTATATTATCATATTGTTGGTGACGAGTGTATGATCTTGGTCATATACATTGATGACTTATTCCTCATTGGTTCAGAAAGACTTATTGTTGAATGAAAGTGTGCATTGACTTCTAAATTCAAGATGAAGAATCTAGGTATGATGCACTACTTCTTGGGACTATAAGTATGGCATAGGACTGATGAGATTTTCTTGAGTCAAGGAAAATATACAGTGGAGATATTGAAGAAGTTTGGTATGACAAACTGCAAATCCATGCTTACACCGATGGTGATGGATTTGAATAAAATGAACAAGGATTCTACTAATTCAGGAGAGATTGATTCACATTTATACCAACAGTTAATTGGATAATTGATGTATTTGGTTAACACTAGACCTGATATATGCTATGCAATGAATGTGCTTAGTCAGTTTATGAGTCAGTCGATATGGACTCACTGGATATCAGTGAAGCATGTATTGAGATATCTACAAGGCACAGTTGGATATGGCCTAAGATATGCCTCCAGTGTAGACACGATATTACAGGGATATGTCGATGTAGTTTGGGCAGGAAGTGTAGTGGACTGGAAGAGAACATTCGATTGTTGTTTTACATTGGGGTCTGCCATGGTTTCTTGATGCAATAGGAAACAAAGCTATTTGGACGTGAGTACTGCAAAAGTAGAGTATATAGTGTTGAGTGTGGCATTTCGTGAAGCAGTGTGGATTTGAAAGATCCTTACAGATTTATTTGATCATGAGATGGAATCTACCATTATTCATTGTGATAACCAAAGCTATGTGAAGCTCTCTAAGAATCCTATGTTTCATGATAAATCGAAACACATTGAGATCAAATATCATTATATCAGATATATGGTGCAGAGGAAAGAAGTACACGTGCAGTACCTTCCTACACATGAGAAGATTGCAGATATCTTCACCAAACCACTTTTCAAGACGAAGTTCGAGTACTTCTATGAGAGACTTGGCCTGGTGGAGAATGCCTCCCTAGTTGAGAGGGAGTGTTGATGATTGTAGCATCATGAGACATCCTCTAGGATGCATTCTCCTATGTGACTGAGTTGAATCGACTTGAGAGGGAGCCCAGTGTTGGGCATACCCATGTGATGGGGCATCATTCTCCTCTGTGTGTGAGTTGATTCATCCCCTAGTGGTTGGGGCATCGTTCTCCTCTGTGTGAGATTTGAGTCATCCCCCAATGGTTGGGTGTGTTCATGTGATGGGTGTATCTTTCTCCTCTATGTGTGAGTTGATACTATGTGGTACTCTAGATGATTATGTTGAGTATGATGTCCCTGTGGTTGAGCACAAGTGGACGTGTCCCTAGTGGTTGAGCACTAGTGGACGTGTGGATCCCTTGCTATATTGTCTAAGTGTAAGATTTCCTTGTAACCCTAATTATGATGTAAAGGGTACAAGTTGGCCCCACCATATGTGTAATACAATTAATGTTTATTATTATAATTAATTATTTTCTAAGTTATTGAGGTCGGCCCTGTTGTGCCAACAGACACACCTTTTGATGTGTCTAGTCTAGTGTAAATAGAGGTGATTTCCCCTTTGAGGAAACACACTCTCACACTTGTCACTTGTCATTTCAAAATTTCATCAAGTACATTTTAGGGATGAAGTGTGCACCTCTCTTGGGCACAAGTTTCAAGGTTGTAGAGCACCCTCTTGTGTGCATTAGGGTTTTATGGTTGGGGGGTCTTCTCTTGAGAATATAGCAAAGGATTGTTGGGTTTTCTTCCCTTGAGTAGAAGGGTTTCCCAAGATATTTATTGTGTTATTTTTTATGGTACTTCTTTTTGTGATCTTGCTTATTACAACACTTGTGAATGGTGTAGCTGCATTTGTTTATGGTTCAAGTAAATGATAAAATGAAATGAACCTCGTGCTTGAGCCCATCATAGTGAAAATTCAACTATGACCTATGGAACTATGATCTTTGGAACTATGACCCATGGAACTATGACCTATGGAACTACGCCCTCTAGAACTATGACCTATAGAAGTATAACCCCAGGAAATATGACCTATGGAGCTATGACCCCATGAACTATGAACTGTGGAATTATAACCCCACAAACTATGACTTGTGGAACTATGACCTCGAGAACTATGCCCTCTGGAAATTTGACCTGTAGAACTATGACCCTAGAAACTATGACCCTAGAAACTATGAATCATGGAACTATGACCTCTGGAACTATGACTTGTGGAACTTTGACCTATGGAACTATGACCTTGGGAAATTTGACCTCAAAAAATATGACCTCAGGAAATTTGACCTATGGAACTATGACTTCTAGAATTATGAGCTATGGAACTCTAACCTCAGGAACTATGACCTCTAGAACTATGACCTCTAGAACTATGACCTCTAAAAATTTGACCTCTGGAACTATGACCCTTGGAAATATGATCTATGGAATTATGACCATATGTTTTAGTGACCTATGGAACTTTGACCTCTGGAAATATGAAATGTGGAATGATGACCTATAGAAATATGACCCTTGTAACTTTAACCTCTGGAACTATGACCTCTAGAACTATGACCTCTGGAACTATGAATTATGGAACGAGGACATGTGGAACTATGGCCTCTGGAAATTTGACCCTAGGAACTATGACCCGAAGAACTATGATCTATGGCACTATGACCTCTGGCACTACACCCTCTGGAACTATGACCTATGGAATGACCTCCGGAACTATGACCTATGGAATGACCTCTGGAACTATGACCCTAGAAACTATGACCTCCAGAATTATGTCCTTAGGAAATTAGACCTCTGTAACTATGACTTGTGGAATGAGCTCTAGAACTTTGACCCCAGGAACTATGACCTCTAGAAATTTGACCTCTAGAACTATGACCTTTGGAACTATAACCTGTGGAGCTATGACCTATAGAACTATAATCTGTGGAATTATGACCTATGGAAATTTGAACCCACAAAATATGACCCAAAGAACTATGACCTCTAGCACTACACCCTCTGGAACTATGACCTATGGAATTGATCCAGGGGATCAAAATATTCTCAAAAATTAAAGTGCTCAGAATTGCTTGAAAATGGACTCATGATTAGGCCTCATCCTCACGATCCCAACACAACTTAAATGGGTTCAAACGTATGTTGTATGCAAGAGATATCACATTATGTCCATTTTGCCAAACAAGTAAAATTTTAGCTAACTGTATAGTATGTACAATCTGTACAATCCGTACTGCTAACTGTGCAGACTGTACTGACACGTGGTAGGGTGACCGTACTGAAATGTGGCAAGTGGTGATGTGGAAGAGGATGACATGGTAGGTTATTTGGCATATGAGGTGGACCAATCCAGTTTGGACATGTGGCATTCAGGTAGACGAATAGCATGGTGCCATGTGGCCCAGTCATGGGTTGTCACGTGGCACCCCCTCCATTGTTAAAAGGTTTGTTTGGGACTCCACCGGTTTTGAACCCGTGACCTCTAGGCATGGGAGTGACTTGGTGTAGGTTGGGCTATTAGCCTGCCTTCCATGTGTTCATTACCCCTTTATTATTTGAACTATGCTTTAAGTTTGAACCAAAGTTTGGTTGGGCAGAGAAAGGTTCATGGCTTAGCCCCAACCCTCGGTTATACACATGACCATATGACCTTACCACATGACTGCAGGGAACCAACGGTGCCAGCCCGCGGCCTATACCACATGTCCATGCCATATGACCACAAAAATGCACAGAGTTTTCAAATGGCTAGGTCGATAGGTGCTATATCCGAACTTGGCACTCGAACGTGACCACATGGATACCATGCGACTAGGACCTCCGTCGAGAGAGGCATTATGCCTCCAAACTGTTCAAAAATTCTCCACGATTTGTGGGATGCACATGGGTGCTGGGTTTTGGCACATAAATGCATTATGGAGCTAGTTTGTTCACACACAGGTGCATTTTGGCGAGCAGAGACAACACAAAATTGGGAGAAACTTCCAAGAAGTGATTCCAACTCAGTTTTGGCCAAACCAGGTGCAGGAAGAGCCCAGCTAAGGGATTTTGGATGTTCTGGAGCTATTGAAGCGTCTATTTTGCATTTCAAGCATTATAAAGCACTAGTTTTAACACTTTAAGCGTTAATGAAAATAATCCATTGGAAGATGGACCAGGAGATGTAGCCAAAGAGAGGGGTGAACTCCTTTATCGTTTTTATTTGTTAATGTGTTTATTTTTATGTTTGTTTATGACTTTTCATGATGCTCATGATTAATTAAAAACTCATTAATTTTCATGTGTTTGTAACTTGATCCTATTACCCAAGCACATACAAATTTCACTTGCAATTTTAAAGAGACTCAAGCCTTTTCATTTTCAAATCAAGTTGGCATCATAGCATAGGTTTTTGAAGGTTTGATTGTTTTGCAAGTGTTTGCTTTATAATGCTTACAAGTTTCAAGCTCACAATAGGAGGTCAACTTGTAGAGCCAAGTTCTCAACTTTCAAGAAGGAGAACTACACAATCACCTCAAGCTTCAAGGATATATTCACCAAGTATGGCTCATGAGGAGAGTCATGAAACTCTTACTTCAGAGGATGGTACTTTCATAAAAATTTTCTATGATATGACATAAATGGTGAAATTTTTATTTGAAGAAAGAAATGCAAGGTTGCAAGGTGAAATCTCAAATCCTCCAAAAGGAAATGAATACAGTGGTGATAAAACTCCAAAAGGAAATGGAGGGAATGGTGATACTCCACATCCTTCACCTCCATATTACACCTATTATACCATTTCACAACCACCTCCAAATTCTCCTAAAGAACATGGTAAAATTCCTCTACAAACTCCTTTGCTTAATCTTAATATTAAGTTTGAATTTCCTATGTACAATGGAGAGGTAAACGCTGAGAAATTGGATAAATGGATTCGTCAGATTGAAGTGTATTGTAGGATACAAAGAATCAAAGATGATGAAACTAAGATTCAACTTGCTTCTCTAAGATTGGAAAGTGCAGCACTCATTTGGTGGGAAGCCAAAACTCAAGAGGACATGAAGAAACATGGTAAAGTTTCCTCTTGGAATGATTTTATTGTTTCACTTAAAAGACAATTTTATCCATTAGCATACATGTATAAATCTATTATGGACTGGAAAAAATTTAGACAGGCTAAAGGGAAAAGTGTTCAAAGCTACACTCAAGAATTTAGAAGAAGAGCTTTGATTTTTGTTATAGATTTATCTTCTCAAGAAACTTTACTCAAATACATTGGAGGATTTCATAGCAACTTGAGGCACACAATACTTATGTTTAAACCTACAAATATATATGAAGTATGTGTACAAGAAAATCATTTGGAAGCAAGAGGGAGGAATGAACCTCAAGAGGGCAGCAAGAAGCCTTTTGTTAAAGGAGACGAAGGAAAGAGGAAATTTAAAGGAAATGGAAGAAAGACTTCTTCAGTCAAGAAAGAAGGAGAGACACTCTCATGTAAACATTGTTCAAAGGATGGCCATGATAAAGACCATTGTTAAAAACTTCATCCTGAAATGAGACCCAAAAAGTTAAGCCATAAGGGGAAACCAAAGACTCTTGCAACTACACAACATGATTTAGGTTCTAATTCGAATAATGAAACAAAGATTACAAACACAGGTTTTCAAGATAATGATTCTATTGCAAGTAATAGTTCTTCAAGCAGTAGTAGCCTGAATGAAACTCAACGTGAAAAAACAAATAATAGAGATTTTCCACATAAGGGTTATTTCAAAGCATGCCAAGATAGATAGTCTTTTTTTATACTATATCTCAAGAAAACCTCATAGCTGAAGACACTGTCAAGAAATTAAAATTGGAAAATACCCCACATACTAAACCATACCCTCTAGGATGGATATGTGACAATGCCAAATTGCATGTGACAAGAAGGTGTAAACTTAGATTTTCCATTAATGCAAATTTTATAGATGAAGTAGATCTTGATGTTATTCCAATGGATATTTGTGGTATTGTGTTGGGAAGCCCATATTTATATGATAGGAGAACCATCTTTCATCATCATGAGAACAAGTATCATTT
>JASDQU010108710.1:6713-17997 GCA_032191745.1 Picea mariana | reverse complement strand
CTCTAAACTATGAAACATGGAAATTTTGATAACATATTCAAAGTCCTTGCAAGCTCACGATTTTGGTGAGCCTTTTCCGGATGACATGCGAACATTTACTATTCTTAGAAATTGGAGTTCCAAGGTTTGGATGATGATTCAGAGAATCCGATTGGCATAGAGGTTGCATCATGGAACAATTTTAATAATCAATGATGAAAGTTATGAATGTGCATGGATATTTAGCTACGTCAGTGGTATTTTGAACTTGAAACACAATTAGATTTGAGGATATTGTTAAGTCATTTCTATACTCACATATTTTTTCACATATGACACATCTATGCCTTATGTTGCTTTCAATGTTGATTTTTTAATTGTGGGTAAGGATGGTATTATTTGAGAAGTAGATGGCATGATGTTTTAACTTTAAAAAAATTTATGGTAAAAATGAGATCAAAAGGCATGGAGTGTGTATGTGTGTGTGTTGTAGTCTTAAATCTACAATATTATTGGTAACCAATACAATAAAATTTGCATAAAGAATGAAATTTTATACAATTGGCATTGAACAAATTTATGAGTATAGAACTATGAACTCAATAACATATGACCTATGAAATATTTCCAAGGGTCGTATTTCTTGAGGTCATAGTTCCATAGGCCACAGTTCCAGAGGTCATAGTTCCTGGAGTCATAGTTCAAGAGTTCATCGTTCCACAGGTCATAGTTCCAAAGGTCAAAGTTCCTGAGGTCTAAGTTCCCAAGCTCATAATTATCGAGGTTAAATTTCCTAACGTCATAGTTCTAGAGGTCAAAGCTCCACGGGTCATAGTTCCAGGGGTCATAGTTCTAGAGGTCATAGTTCCTAGGGTCATAGTTCCATAGGTCATAGTTCCAGAGGTCATTCCATAGGTCATAGTTCCAGAGGGAATAGTTCCAGAGGTCATAGATCCACATGTTATAGTTCCATAGTTCATAGTTCCAAAGGTCATAGTTCCATAGGTAAAACTTCCATAGGTCCTAGTTCTTGGGGTCATAGTTCTTGGGATTAAATTTCTAGAGGTCATATTTCATGGGTTGATAGTTCCATAGGTCATAGTTCTATAGTTGAAAGTTCCAGAAGTCACTAAAACATAAGTTCATAGTTCCATATATCATATTTCCAAGGGTCATAGTTCCATAGGTCAAAGTTCTAGAGGTCATAGTTCTAGAGGTCATAGTTCTTGGGGTCATAGTTCTACAATTCATAGTTCCAAAGGTCAAAGTTCCCATGGTCATAGTTCTTGAGGTCAAATTTCCCAAGGTCATAGTTATAGAGGTCAAAGTTCCATGGGTCATAGTTCCAGAGGTCATAGTTCTTGGGGTCATAGTTCCAGAGGTTAATGTTTCAAGGGGCATAGTTCCACAGGTCAGAGTTCCATAGATCATAGTTCCTCAATTCATAGTTCCATAGGTAAAATTTCTCTAGGTCTAGGTTCCTAAGGTCATAGTTACCGAGGTGAAATTTCCCAAGGTCATAGTTCTAGAGGTAAAATTTCCATAGGTCATAGTTCTTGGGGTCATAATTCGAGAGGGAATTGTTACATAGGTCATAGTTCCAGAGGGCATAGTTCCAGAGGTCATAGTTCATGGGTTCATAGTTCCTAGGGTCATAGTTCTTGGTGTCAAAGTTCCAAAGGTCATAGTTCTACATGTCATAGTTCCATAGGTCATAGTTACAAAGGTCATAGTTACAGAGGTAAAATTTATAGAGGCCATAGTTCATAGGGTCAAAGTTACAAAGGTCATAATCCTAGGGGTGATNCACAAATCATAGTTCTAGAGGTCTAAGTTTTTGAGGTCAAATTTCCCAAAGCCATAGTTCCAGAGGTCAAAGTTCAACGAGTCATAGTTCAAGAGGTCATAGTTTCTGGGGTCATAGTTCCAGAGGTCATTCCATAGGTCATAGTTCCATAGGTCATAGTTCGTGAGGGCATAGTTCTAGAGGTGATAGTTCCATAGGTCGTAATTCCTGGGGTAATAGTTCGTGGGGTCAAAGTTTGAGAGTTCATAGTTCAACAAGTCATAGTTCTAGAGGTCATAATTCAAGAGTTCAAATTTCCAGAGCTCATATTTCCTGGGGTCAAATTTCCAGAGATAATAGTTCATGGGGCCATAGTTCTAGAGGTCATTCCATAGGTCATAGTTCCAAAGTTCAAAGTTCTATAGGTCACTAAAACATCAGGTCATGGTTCCATAGATCATATTTCCAAGGGTCATAGTTCCAGAGGTCAAAGTTTTAGTGGTCATAATTCCATAAGTCATAGTTATTGGGGTCATAGTTCCACATGTCATAGTTCCAGAGGACATAGTTCCAAATGTCATAGTTCCCAAGGTCTAGGTTCCTGAGGTCAAATTTCCCAATGTCATAATTGTAGAGGTCAAAGTTACACAAGTCAGTTCTCAGGGTCATAGTTCTAGAGGTCATTCCTGATCTGAAAATGAAAAGGATTGAGTCTCTTTAAAATTGCAAGTGAAATGTGTATGTGCTTGGGTAATAGGATCAAGTTACAAACACATGAAACTTAATGATTTTTTACTTAATCATGAGCAGCATGAATAGTCATAAACAACCATCAAAATAAACACATTAATACAAAAAAATGATAAAGGAGTTCACCCCTGTATTGGGTTACATCTCCTGGTCCAAATTCCAATGGATCATTTCCATTAATGCTCAAATTTTCAAAACCAGTGCTTTAAAATGATCAGAATGAAAAATGGATGGCTTTAGTGGCTCTAGAACATCCAAAAAACCCTAGTTGGGATCTTCTTGCACCTGGTTTGGCCAAAACCTGAGTTGGAATCACTTCCTGAAAGTTTCACCCAATTATTTGTTGTCACTGCTTGCCAAAATGCACCTGTGTGTGAACTACCTAGCTCTGAAATGAATTTTCATGCAAAAACCCAACACCCACATGCATCCCACAAAATGTGGTGAATTATCGAACAATTTGGAGGCATGGCAACTTTCTTGGTGGAGGTCCTGGTCACATGGACTCCATGTGGCCACGTCCGAGCACCAAGTTTGGATCTAGCACCTGTCGAGCTAGCCATTTGAAAACTCTGCACATTTTGTGGTCATATGGCATGGACACATGGTATGGTCTGCAGGCTGGTATTGTTGGTTCCCCACCCTCCTGTGGTAAGGTTGTATGGTCGTGTGTCTAACCAAGGGATGGGGCTAAGCCACGACCCTTTCTCCACCCAAACAAACTTTGGTTCAAACTTAAAACATAGTTCAAAGCATAAAGGGGTAAGGAACACATGGCAGGCGGGCTAGTAGTTCGGCCTGCGCCAAGTCACTCCCACGCCTGGAGGTTGCGGGTTCAAAACCAGTGAAGTCCCAAACAAACCTTTTAACAATGGAGGGGGTGCCATGTGGAAGCCCATGACTGGTCCATGTTGCACCATGCTATTCGTCCACCTGAATGCCATGTTTCCAAACTGATTGGTCCACCTCATATGCTAAATCACCTGCCACTTCATCCTCTACCACATAACCACTTTCCAAGTGTTAGTATAGTCACCCTGCCACATGTTAGTACATTCACCCTGTCACGTGTTAGTACGGTCACCCTGCCACGTGTTAGTACAGTTTGCACAGTCAGCAGTTCAGACTGTATGAACTATATAGACTGTACAGTCAGCTAAAATTTTGCCTATTTGGAAAAGTGGAAAGAACGTGATATCTATTGCATACAATATCCATTTGAACCCGTTCAAGTTGTGTTGGGATCATGAGGATGAGACCTAGGCACGAGTCCATTTTCAAGCAATTCTTAGCACTTTCATTTTTGAGCATATTTTGATCCCCTGTATCACTCCTCCCCATGGGAAGCTTTTGGACCTCCAAAAGACTACTTTCAGTCTATCTGAAGATGAGGGTACAGTTCCCTCACCTTTTAAACCTCAATCCATTTATCTTTGCTTGTATTTTTTCCTTTAAGACAAACTCAAAGGTATTCCACATTCCCTCATTTTAAAGTTCTCATCCTCCTGTCAAGGATTATATCTTCGTGCAATTCTGAAATATATTCTAGCGCGAAATCATCTATGGAAGGAATATGAGCATGATATCATCGATCATGAATCAAAAGAGGCTCATACAATATCAAATTTTCAACATTGACAACTGCACACATTTGCATATAAGGAGGCAAATCCAAACGGAAGGCATTGTTACCAATATTTTCAAGAATATTGAAAGGTCCATATCTAATTGGTTTCAGTTTTTTACCTTCTCCTTTAAGCCTCTCTTTTCTAATGTAAAGCCAAAATTCATCTCCAACTTGGAAACTGTGATCAACACGATGTTTGTCATGTCTTGTCTTGTACTTGGCTTGGCTCTTTTCCAACTATTCTTGTACCATTTGATGCACCAACTGAATTTGTTCAATGAACTTCCTTGCTTTATCAATGTCATATTGACCATCCATAGCAATATCCTTCCCAAAGATAAAATCTAAAGGAGATTTTGGAAAATAACCAAAACATGCCTCAAAGGGAGATGTTTGCATCGAAGAGTTCTTAGCTAGGTTGTAAGCATGATGAATGTAGTGTAGGTTCTCATCCCAAAGCTTAGGATGCTTGCTGCAATAAACACTAAGAATATGTACTACTATTCTATTCATCACTTCTATTTGACCATCGGTTTGTGGATGAAAAGATGTGCTCTTTTTCAGCTTGGTGTCCATGAGTTCCCATAAGATTGACCAAAAGTTCCCAATAAATCGAGAATCTCGATCAGAAATAATGGATTTGGGCAACCCAAAGTGTACCCAAACATGCTGAAAGAACATTTGTGCCATTTTTTTAGTTGTAACCTGCTTCTTAGAAGGCATCAAAATACACATTTTTTTGAAACGGTCAACCACAACATAAATATAATCGTGATTATTTTTAGACATAGGTATACCTCCTACAAATTCCATGGAAATGCTTTCCCAAATATGAGAAGGAACCAGAAGTGGAGTATACAAACCCAACTTTCTATTGCTAGGATTAATTTTACAACATAAATAACATCCTCTTACATATCTTGAAACACTTTCATTCATTTTAGGCTAATAGCAATACCTTTGCAAATTAGCCATTGTCTTGCCTACACCAAAGTGACCAGCAATAAGAGAAGAATGTGCTTCCCTTGTGATGTTGACTCTTTCACCCTGTGGAATACATAGCTTACCAAGATGATACAAAATCTTATCATGCACATGGTAATCCAATTCCTCAACTTGGTTAGAATGACACAAAGTTGCATAAACCTCTTTAAAATCAGCATCTAAAGCATATTGTACAACATAGCTCTCATGCATGGTAGAATTATGCTTAAGAATAATTGAAGCACTAACAATAGGCCTAGAAATCATATCAATAAATTTGTTATAAATGCCTTTCTTATACCTTATAACCAAGTGGAATTGTTGTAGAAAACCCATCCATCTGAAATGCCTTTCTCGTTGTAGCTTTGTTTGTGATTGTAAGTATTGCAATGGTTGATGATCTGTGTGAATGATAGTTTCTTTTCCCAATAAATAATGTTTCCATTTTTTCACACTTTTTACCAATGCATACAAATCCTTATCATAAGTAGGATAGTTAATCAGAACACCATTAAAAGTTTCAGAATGAAAACAAATGGGCTTACCATGTTGTAACAAGATTGATCCCATTGCATAATTGCTTGCATCTATTTGGATCTCAAATGGTTGTCTCAAATTAGGAAGTGCAAGAACTCGAGCTGAACTAATCTTCTCCTTCAATGCATCAAAATCTTTTTGTTGCTTTCCTCCCCATTCAAAAACTTTCTTGATGCTTTTCACTGCATGTAATGGTGTTGCAATTGAAGAGAAGTTAGCAATAAACTTTATCCAATATTGGGTTTCTCCCAAAACAATTCTTACCTATGTCAGATTGTTGGGCTTGGGCCAATCCAAAATGACTTTGACCTTGGAAGGATCAATTTTCAGTTCTCCTTCTCCAACAATATGTCCCAAGTAAAAAAGTGAGGTCTTTCCAAACTCACATTTAGACGTATTCAAAAGCATTTGTTCTTTATTTAAGACATCCAAAACTTGCATTGCATGCATAACATGCTCTTCACAAGATTTGCTAAATATCAAAATGTCATCCAAGTAGACGATCACACAATCATCAAGAAAAGGCCTTAAAACATCATTCATGACTCTCATGAATGTAGCAGGAGCATTACAAAGCCCAAATGGCATTGCCATCCACTCAAACAAACCTTGCTTTGTTTTGAAAGTTGTCTTCCATGTGTCTCCTTCAACAATCCTAATCTGATGATACCCACTTCTCAAATCCAACTTAGTAAAATACTTAACATCTTTCAATTGATCAGGCAAATGATCAATTCTAGGAAGATGATAACAATTATTTACCGTAATCTTGTTCAAGGCTCTAAAATATACACACATGCACCATGTACCATATTTATTTGGCACTAAAACAATTGGTGACCCACATGACGATGTGTTTGGCATGATTACCCCTTTGTCAAGCAACCCTTGGATTTGTCTTTTAATTTCAGCATTCTCCATGACTGACATCCTGTACATAGCAACGTTTGGAAGAGGACAATATTGTTGCAATTGTATCTCAAGTTGGATACCTCTTTTTAGAGGAAATCCTTTTGGTTTCTGAAACACCTCATCATATTGACCTCTCAAATTATGACCTATGAAAATTTGACTTCTCTAGAACTATGACCTCAGGAAATTTAATCCTAGGAACTATGACATGTGAAATGACCTTTGGTGTTGTCAAAGGTTTTGTCTCCCTTTCCTCTAAGAATTTTCATTGGTTTTGATCATATACTTTCCTGGGGATAAAAGAAATAATATTAAGTTGTTTGTTTTTTATATTTATGTGTGAGAGTGTGCAACATAAATATCCATCCATTAATAAGAAATTAACATGGACCTATGTAACAATCCATCATACATTGAGAAAAACATGTAAGATAACCATACCTATAAATGTAGCAACATAGTTACACCTTAGAAACATAAGATATGGTCAACATCCATCATTTTTATCATATTCTTTTAACATCCATATTTTTGATTTCCCATTTTACTTCACATTAAATGAGAACACCATGTGACATTAAATGATAACACCACCCATTCAAATTAAATGAGAACACCATGTGACATGTTTTTAGTTAGACATCCAAGGTTAAATATTTTGGGGGCATATTCTTATTAATCAAACGTGGTCCATTCTTATGTTTTTTCTTTCTTTTTGCTTGATCTTGGGCCCAATGACTTTGATTTCCGTTTGATCTTAATGCTATATCATTTCTCTTCTCTACGAATTGCTGGGAAATTTTGAAGAATATGAAAAGAATCTTTGTAAATAGACGAGAATCATTTTTCAAGGTCATAGTTCTCAAGGTTAAAGTTCCCCAAGTCATAGTTCCTAAGTTCAAAGTTCTCAAGGTCATAGTTCCTAAGGTAAAAGCTTTCAATATCCCAATTCATGAGGTCAAAGTTCTAGAGTTCATAGTTCTTGACGTCATAGTTCTATTTCATAGTTCATGAAGTCATAGTTCTCGTGTCATAATTCTCGTGTCATAGTAATGGGTGTTTCTTAAACTTTGATTGTTAATTTCTCTTGCTCTGCAAGTGATCTAAAAACAACGAATGCTAATTTCTCCCACTTTGCAAATGATATATAAACTATGATTTTGAAAACAAATTTACCTCATCAAGTGCAATGACAAATTTCTTATGCAATACAACTAGCTAATATTGAATGTTTTCTACAAGAGCCTTCTTTTTTATTGGAATTTCCTATGTGATCCTCATAATATATACCTCTAATCCTTCACATTCACACATTATCAATGAGACCCTTCACTGATTTATATTAAATCTCCAAAATTTTGGAATTGGTTTCCTAAAATTGTATCATCTTCGACTATAAATTCTACATTCTTCTTCGTTAAAGTAGCCCACTGAGAACCTTTTCTTCATTGGGATTGTTCCAAACATTTTTGGATCATAACACATTTCCTTTGTGTCATTAAAATTGTCAAAAAAACTATGACCTCAGGAACTACAACCTCAAAAACTTTGACCTCGGGAACAATGACCTCGAGAAATTTTACCTTGGGAACTTTGACTTCGAGAACTATGACCTCATGAACATTGACCACAAGAACTATGACCTTAAGAAATTTAACCTTAGGAACTATTACCTTGAGAATTATGACCTCGAGAACTATGAAATCTGTAATTATGACCTTGATAAATTTGACCACAGGAACTATGAACTTAGAAAATTTAACCTAAGGAACAATGACCTCAAGAAATTTTACCTTGGGGACTATGAACTCGATAAATTTGGCCTCAAGAACTATGACCTCATGAACTTTGGCTTCAAGAACTATGAACTCATGAAATTTGACCTCAAGAACTATATCATAGGAACTAGTTCAAAGTTCTTGAGGTCATAGTTCCTTAGGTCATTCATAGGTTTTATGAGACAATAACTATGACCTCAAAAACTTTGATCGATAAAGGAACTTTGATTGATAGAGGAATTGATGAGCCAATATCATAATACAGAAGATACAAAATCAATAATATAGAAGATACAAAATTATGTGTACATGGGTTGCTTTGTTCTTCTTTTATTGGTCATTCTAGTGATATAGAATATGTTCCACAACAGGACACAGGTCGGCAATGCCTTGTAGAACCTATCACTCTGAGAACATTGTACAACACTGGGTGAAAAGGACCAGTGCAAAGCAAAATGCTATTCCATACACCTCCACATTACAAAAGGATCAGCTTCACACTACATCATAATTGTTTTTTTGGATAAAGAAACCCAACTTCACATGGTGCATCATAGCACATATCTTCACCTGATGTGTATCATGTTGTGTATTGTGTATGAGTAAAACTCATCTTCAATTACATCACAACAACATTAAATGGTAGACTTTTGACTAATATTTCTTGTGCGTCAATACCACCACAAATTGAAGTCCTCCAAGGCATCAACGTCCTTTTTTATCTTATTTTGTAAGTTAATGGCATCCTACCTATTGTTTTTAATGAACCACATATCTCTGTAAGAGACAATACTATTTCAGCTATCATAGCAACAAAATTAATAACATCCATAAATTACTTTTAAGGAACATGAATAAATTATGTTGTGCATGATAGTTGACACTTCCAACTCCTGAAGATAAGTGTAAATGTGTTAAACCTGCATAGAATATATCTAGCTATAAAATACCACACACATTTGTAGAGAGAAGTTGAGAAAGAAGAAGCAAGAGAGAAAGAATGGAAGAATTCTCATTAACCAAATAAATAATGAATATTTTACACATGATATACTCTGTATAACTCAACCAATGTGCAATGGAGGTGAAGCCAATGCGCCATAGTGGTGGTCTAGAGTTATCTAGACACACACTAGGAGTTACGGGAGTAAAATTCCACCTAGTCTAGTCTCTTAGGCAGTTACGAGAGTGAACTGTCACTTAGTCTAAGTTAACTAGTCTATCAGTCTTTAGTTAACTTGCTGAAATAGAGTGAAGTGAGGAGGATATTAGGGAATCATGAGTAATGTGCTATTCAAATGATGATCCCAAGGACAATGTTCATTAGTTGGTGATGATCCCAATGGTGCATGGTGTTAATCCCAATGTAGCATCTAGACTCCACTCAACTGATCAAACTAAAGTGAAAACTAAAGAGAATATTATCTTAGAGGAATATTCTCCCTAAACTTTAGGAGATTGGATAATGACTAATAAACATAAGCAAAACCTTAGGAAAAATAAATCCTAGGTGTGTGTTAAGTACTCCAACAACCCCCCTGAACATCACTATGGTGAGAACAAAGAATGGGTCCCAGCAACGAGGCCATGTTAGGTATCCAAATAAAAAAGATACACTGAAATAAATGAGGAAAGAGGGAAAACCTCATGTGAAACGCCCCCCGCCCGCCCCCGCCCCCTCAAATTACAATGCATAAAAAAAATGAGAAGAAACAAAAAGAAGTTGCTAAGAAACCTTGTCCTTCACTCCAAGAAGACCTCACAACTGTGCAATTTTGTGCTCGTTGAATATTTTGTTGAAGATGTAGATGTATGCACGGATTTTATGAAGTAGATGCACCATTGAGATGTCCACACATATCCACTTTCTCTTATTGTAATGAATAATATCCAAATAAAGTTTGGGTGAAACTTTGAAAACCGTGTGGCCATTTCCGAAAAAACGCTGAAATTTTGTTGATTTTAAAATGATCATAACTTCACTTCTCGAACTCTATTTCAGATGATGTTTTTTTGAAATTGGATATTTTTTCGAGAGGAATTCAAATATCCAATTTGTTTCTACAAATTTTGCTCAAAAAAATCCGATTTGAGTCTAATGTGTGTGTCTCCCTTTTTGTCTCCTAAGATGCATGCATTGCGCATGGAAAAGTGTCTGCATGTGACCCCTGAGATGCATGCGATATATCTTCCACATGAAATTCAGAAAACAAATCTGAAATGGAGTAGACGTCATCTTCAATTAATGGAATACAATTTTTTGCAAATACTTGTGTAGAAGACTCTTCCAAATAAAATGTTTGATCTTCTGATGGATTCTCTTCTGGCTCTATCTATTCAACCTCCTGCATGAAATCTTCCTTATTCCCAAATAAAACCTCCAATATGGTCCATAATTCATTTGGAGTTGAGTCTTGTGAGAAATCATATACTTGGTGGAGAATTTCTTGAGAAATAGACAAGTACATAAATCCTATGGCCATATCTTGTCTATTGAGAAAGTCATTTTTCTCATCGGTGGAAACAGTCTCTACTTATGTTGCCATAGTTATTTGGTACAAGCCTTTGCATCTGAGATGAAGAATAATTTTTGGATTCCATTCCAAATAGTTATGAGGCATGAGAAGTATTGCCGACGAATAATCCATCTTCTCTACATTCTTCAATATTCAGTACCTGCAAAAATAATTTGGTGTAGCTTTGCTTAGTAGTCTATCGAATCTGATACCATGTAAATGTGTTGAACCTGCACAAAATATATCTAGCTAGAAAATACCACACACATCTGCATAGAGAAGTTGAGAAAGAAGAAGCAAGAGAGAAAGAATGGAAGAATTCTCATTAACTGAATGAATAATGAATAATTTACACATGATATACTATGTATAACTCAACCAATGCATTGGATTCACCTCCATTGTGCATTGGTTG
>JASDQU010108709.1:5849-17423 GCA_032191745.1 Picea mariana | reverse complement strand
TGATACATGTTTATATATAGAAAGTAAAAATATGCTTACCACTAAAGAGGTAAAGTAATACTAAGTACTAAAATAAAGAACTATATTTATTCCTCTCAAAGTGATAGTAAGAAGAAGTCTCGCTCCTATATTTCTTCAGGGTTGGTGATCAGATGTGAAATGCATGAAAAAGTAGTCCTCCCTTCCGACTACTTTTTCAACTACCTCAAGGTCCCCCCTTCCGACTAATAATATCTTTGGGTGCAACCACACATTCGACAACTACCTCAAGGTCCCCCCATGGCTCTAGGTTACGCCCTCACGGAAATTGAACCTTGCCCAAAGGTAAAAAAACCTCATCGCTTTTCACCAATGGATCCAAATCCTTTGGGCCCAAACTTTGAAACCTTAGTGCCATCAAATTATGCTATTTTTTTTAGGAATTAAATTCAAATGTGATAAACTTGGTCGAAGGTGTGTGAACCAAGAACATTATAATTTGTTTCCAAAAAAAAGGTTATATCTAGAAATATAGCAAACTAAAAACAAGATCTACATCGAAAATTTTCAGCTAGCTAAGTTAGCTTACTTATGACAACTTAAAGATTATGCATGACACAAAGAACTAGCATAAAGGAGATCCAAGTTAGATGAGATTTATAAATTTAGTACCATCTTAGATATAGAAATCCAATTCAAATTAATTCTTTTAAACCCATGGATTCTTCACAAAATATTGAAGGGTTTTTCTTTTTAAATGAGATGGTTAAAAAGCAAAGAAACCTTAAGTGCCACCACTGGGCATGGAGTCTTAACCAACTATTGAATAGATTCCATTTTCTCCTTTCGTCATTGAAGTGTCCATACATCTTATTGGAGAATTTTTGGAAATCATCAATATAGGGCACCTGGATCATATAAAATTCATAGAGAGGCTAAACTACTAAATCTAACCTAAGTATTACAAATTTGATTAATTAAAACATACATCTAATGTAATAATTTAAAACCCTAAGGTATTTAAATTCAATACTGAGACATATCTTAAAAGAACCACAAAGAAACAAAATACATATTAATCATACCTTGTTTGTAATGTTGTCCTTTCATTAGTCCTTCCTTGAATGAGATTTTCATACGAGAAACCTTCTATATTCACATTTGAGAAATATACATAAGAAATAGGGAAGAAACCAAACCAAAAATGAGAAAAATATTCTTTTTATTTCATTTCCAACCCTACAAAATGAGAGTGATTCCATCCTTCAATAGGTAGGGGACTCATCAAGACCATACATAGAAAACCATCAGCTACAATGAAACCATGTGCTCATACTATGTGTAAGAGTAAAACCACGAGCCAATACCATGTCCTAAGTGAAAACCACATGTGGAAACCACTGGAGGTTATAAAAAAATCCTCAAAATTAGGTATCCCCCCTCAAATTGATCAAATGAGCAACGAACTCTCACATGTGTGGTCCATGAGAGAGAGAGAACTATGACCTCCTAATTTTGAGCAAATCACTAGTATTCACACATGTGGTTCAGAAGGAGTCCCTAGAACAAGGGAACCCTCTAACTAACACTCAAAATAATGCAACAAATTTATTCACACATGTGAGAACTAGTCAAAAGGTGAGGAGTGCCCCTTTTAGAAGGTTCTCGAAGATTCCCACATATGGAGGAGAGAGAAAATGCAGATTTCTAGAAGGATCTTCACATGTGCACAATAATACATTTCTATGTGGCTCATACAATGCTCCAAATGCTAACACGTGTACAAATTGATTTTGTGGACATATTAGTGATGATGTCGAATCCTCGTCATCATCCACTAGGTTTTCACAAATCCTAAGAAAAGTTTCATGGATCCCATTGTAGGTATATATGGCTTAATATAGGTACACATATCCCAATGCAGGTAAATAGATCCAAAGACAATGACATGGTTCCTGAGGCATAGTGCACAATTTCTAGTGTGGGGTGCCCACCTATAATGATGCATCAAGATTCAAAAACAAGTCATTAGGAAACAAACATCAAGTAATATTCTCTAACAACAACTTAACATAGTTTAATCTTATAAATTACCTAATTTTACCATGGTAGGACAATTTTTACCCCTATTACATGTGTTGATGCTTATGAAAAAGGGTATTTCCTAAGTAATTTACTTAGAGATAGGATAATTTGATGAATAATTGATTGACAAAGGGAGGAAAACTTTACATTTTGACTCTCAAAGTCATTTTTAATGATGTATGAGGTCTTTTTCTAGTCCAACTAGCATTTTTGAGCTAGAAATCTTCATGTTTGGTACTTCAAATCCTTTAAAAAGGAGATTTTCCAAGATATACCACTTGACACTTTTTTATTACCCCCTTTTACATTTTCTTTGAGTGTTATTGGTCACTTTTTCTTTAGATATGCATTTTTAGCATAGGACCTTGAGGTTGGGCCTTTATAATGAGGTGGCATGGCTCTAGACTTAGTATTTTTTCATTTTTAACATCATTGTTATTCACCTCTAGTATTTTTGGCTTTATTTTTTACTTTGTATTATATTTTTCTTCATTTAGACCTTGCTATATGACATTTGATAAGTCAAATATAAATGGAGATACCATTTCTTTTATGAATGGGATGGAAGAGAAGGAAATGATGGATAGTGTTAGATGTGGTTAGGATATGGGAATGCTACCCAACCATATAAATATTAGTACAATTAGTCCTAAGTCAAGAAAATATTTATATAAGGACAACATGTCCCCCCCATTGTAAAACATGACAAAACAATAAAATTATTGGCGATAAGAAATGTTTTTTTTTTGTTTGCTAGTTTGTCTGTGACCTGCGAGACAAGCATGTGGCTAAGAAACCATGAATCAGGGGCATCTAAGCCGTCAAAATCACCTAGGGATTGCACCCATCCTGAGCCACACCAACCCTTAACATGGTTGGATTTTTTGTCCCCGCAGGATTCGAACCAGTGACTTTAACATACATAGTGCCTTAACAACACACTGTGTCACCAATTGTCCTAAACCTTGGGGACTAGAAGTGTTAATAAATGTTATAATATATAACCAATGTCAATTATTTTCACAATAGGTTAGAAACTATCAAACCACTTCTAGATAAGAATCCCACACATGAAATCATAGTACATCAATTGAAAATATGAAGCATGAAGTACCATCTATGCAAGCACATATCATATGAAGTGTAAAACATAATATCTTATATACAATGGTAGAGATATCTAATGGAAATCATGGATGATGCTAACATGGAAGGACTAGAAGATTAGGCTAGAAATGACAGACATGAGTAGAAGAGATAATCCAAGAAACAACAATGCACATGTGACAGGGTAGTCTAGATGAAGTTTCCATTGAGGGGGAAACATGGTCCTTTATAGAAAGAAAATAAAATATTTCTGCAACAAAATAAATTTAAAATAAAAAAATGGTTTCTGTATTAGAAGCTAGGATCATTCCACATATTTGTTGTAAATGAAGGACAATCACTCTTACAAATTATGAATATTTATTTAATACGAATCAAGGAAGTAACCCCAGAAATACTTACATATTCATTTCCAAGTTGTTTTGAGGTTCATGATTTTTTATTATTCAAACTAAAGATTTAGGTTTCTAACAAAATTATGGTTTGTATATTTGATAGAACATAATTGTGTGAGTGGTTGTTAAAAGAAATTCTTTATGGTTTAATCATATTCATTTAGTTCCTCGAGCATACCACTACGATAAGAAAAACGCAAAAAATAAAAAAATAAAATACCTTTTTAATTGTACAAATATATCATAAATGCACTAGATGATGGTAGATAATGATAATATATGTATTTATCTCACAATTTCATAAAACATGTTTGTATTTATATTTTTCATAAAATATTTATTTAATGGGTTTAATTACAAGATATGGATCATTGAGATTCTCTAATTTTCATCTCTAAATGAAATATGATTAAAAAATTTAATCAAGAAGATGATATGACTACAATGGGCATCTCTAAATGAAATAGGATTAAAACATTTAAGAAATAATATGATATAACTAAGTGTTTGGGTTTAAGAATCTCAAAATAGAAAGCTAAGGACATCAAAGGCTACCAAGATGGAATTTTAAAAATTGGAGGGCCTATCCTTATCCCTCCTATACACAAGTTATTTAATTTAATATTCAAGCATGGCTTTCCTAAACCATAGACAAAAAGCCTCATTATACATATTTTTAAAAGTGGGGATAAAAAAAATCTCTCTAATCATAGGACCATTATGATTAGTCCCATTTTATCCAATCTATATGGAATTATTTTGCAAAATAAGATGAGTGTATGGATAGATATCCATGGAAACAAAGATAAATGTTAGGCTAGATTTATAAGATAACATCATACTATGGACCACATTGTTATGCTTAGGATCATTGCAAAGAAGTATGCCCAATATGAACATTTGGAATAGGTTAGAAGAACTGAGAGTTCCTTTCGACTTGAGAGTTGTTATGGTAAGGTTGTATGAGAAAGTTATTTCTAATTTTAGCAATATTGAGGGATGCTCGAAAGAAATTATTTGTAATACAGGCGTCAATAAAGGTTGTACCATGTCACCTACTATTTTTGGTATATACATTGACAAGTTAAAATATTTTTTGGAAAAAGTAGGGTGCGTCGACCTGAGTATCATTGGTATACTCATCATCCTTATTGTCTATGTCAATGTTGTTTTTCTTATGGAAGGATTCCCTATGATCTTGACAATCAACTAAGAATCCTCAAGGATTTCTGCTCTAGTCTAGGTATGATTGTTAACAGTAACAAAATCAAAGTTATGATAATTAAATCCAAAAACATCATGTACAATAATTTCATATATGACAAAAACGACTTGAAGGAAGTTTTTTCATACAAATATCTCTGCATCGATATTCATCAAAACCTCAACTAGAACTATAGAACTGAGAAAATGATAAATAGAGGGTGGAAAACTTATCATGGTCTTGAAAATAATTGTTAAACAACAGATATTTGGATATGGGATAAGAAAAAAATCCTCTTTGAGACACTCATCACTCCTATTATATTATGGATGTGAATTTTAGGGATGTAGTGTCTATAGATAATTATGGAGAAGAATAAATTCGATCCAAAATAATTTTATAACTTATAATATCAAAATTAAAGGAAATACACCCTATCCTTTCCTCGTCATGGAAGTGAGCCTTTCCCYCATTGAGATCATGGTTATGAATAGGTATCTAATGTACACRARCAAGTTAAAAACAATGCAAAGAAAGAGGCTTCCAAAAATTGCTTCAAAATATGACCAAAACCACCTACAAATCAAGTGTGGATAACATAAGGATGCCATGTCTTGGATAAATCATTGGGTAATACAAGCAAAGATCATTATACAAAATAATGATAATGTTGAAAATTTTATTACATCTAAATTTAAGGAGAAGTTGTGGTGCAATAAATAATTAGAGGTTAAAATAAAATTGATATGCTATAAGGAGATGATCAATCCTAATCTTTAAGATCAAAAGTATCTCTCTATTTTTACTAGCGTAAAGAAGAAAATCAACATTGCTAAAAGAAAAACAATTTCTCATGATCTCTATGGTGAAACTAGGTGGTGGACAATTCCAAAAATATCATGGGATGAAACAATTTGTCATCTTTGCTTCATTATGAGGGTTGAAGATAAAAAACACTTCCTCTTAGAATGTCATGTGTATACCCAAATTAGATCTCAATTTCAAAATATTTGTCATTATACCAACCTTCCTAACCTTTTAACTCATCAAAACTATGGTGATGTTAGAATGCCTCTCTCATTGCTTTTCAGGCATAGAAATATAATTCTAAATAAACCGAAGTAATCCCTTCCTTTTCTTAAGGTCCGATAGAACAATTTTGGTCTCAATGGATTTTCACCATCACCATCACCATCACCATCATCATCATCATCATCAATATAAGCTAAGAGAAAATCATAATATTGTGATTGTCTCTAAGTAAACAATAATACAATTTGATTCATTGAATTTACTATAAGTTTTATGGGATAATTTGACCTTATATGGATGGGAAACTAAAGATTACATATGTAAAAGTTTCTAGTATTTATTGTGACGTCCCCACTATAATCCCCATTTTAATTAATGTTTAATGTAGATGTATTGTGTGGCAACGACCAAGAGATGTATATGTGAATTGTACTTATGAATTTTAATAATAAAAAGTGATGCCAACTACTAGGAGATATGGACATAGATGGGGGTTGATTAATCCACAAGAGAGGGGAGGTTCAAAGAGAATTTCTAAGAGGGGTATAAGGGGGGATTACCCATGTCTATTAAGTCAACCCACTTCCTAAAATTACTTTTGGTATATGAACCTTCTAATTTCCAATTAAGTGTCCCCAAAGCCACCAAAGACAATCATTGAATACATGGAAGAGGGTTGGTGTAACAAGTCACATCCCATAGTTATTTGGATCATGGGGGATGAGTACATTCATCTTGGAGAAGTGTGTAAGTTAATAAAGCAAGACAAAGGAGAGGAAATTTGTATGGGAAGTTATAGACGTTTTAGACAATCAATGTTTTTCCATGAACAATAAGGAGAGAGTAAAAACGAAAATCTTGGAGATGGAGAAACCATGGAGGGATAATTATAGAGAATATTTAGAGATAAATACTGGAGATCTAGGTTGTCAGGCATGAAGACTAAACTCCTATGTGAGTTTCACTATCACAACAAGTGGTTGTTGTTTCTTTTCCTAGTTTTTTTCCTAGTAGTGAATTCCCTTGAGATTCCTAGTGGAGATATTCGTGGCTACCCAGGTTCCAGAGAGACCCTAATAAATGAATGGGATTCCAAATGGAGTGATATTAATTAAGGGGTACATTCCTTGGGTTGGGAAAGTCGAGAGGAAGAGATATGGTGGAAAATTAGGATAATTGTAGGATATTACCAATGGGTTGTGTGATTTTCTAAGTTGTGAGTGGAAAATGAAAGACTAGCCTCTTTTGTGAATTTATAGCCCCAACTTAGGGGTGATTTTTTGTTGATATTTGGAACCAAAAGTCTATCGTTGGGTGGAATGTTTGTCCCAAACAACTACTTGCAAAACCATTTTTAAAAGATAAGTTTTTTATCTTGTTTTTGTGTTGCAATATGAGTTTAAATGTTGTGTATTAACTTTGTGTTTGAGAAAAATTTATATGATTCTATTATGAGTTCTTGAAAATACATTCATTTCATTTTTATCATGATATGCATACAGTTAATTATGATATCAAACAATAATTAAATCTGTGTGTAATTCGTTGCTCGTAAGCTACAAGAATTTTAGTTAGAAGATTTTTTTTTGTTTTATGGGTTTTTTGCATAGTAATGAACCTCAAGTCAGCTATGGGTCATTATAGATTGATATCATAGAATCTAGTTCAAAACTAGACCTGTATGGGCTAAGAACCAATGTGAATTTGGTAACATTCACTATTACAGACTTGTTTTGTGACAGACTTTTTTAGTCTAAAATTTTCTTAGCACCATCTCGGTGGTGATCATTGGCATCAATCGATAGAGTTGCAGAATTGAACTTTGACTTGGAAGGTTTAATTTCATGTTTTAATGGCCGTTGTAGAGTTGGGATAATTTTTATGAATCGATGGTCATGATCATGTTTGATTTAGAGATCAAGGACCCATATTCATCATGAATAGATTTAAAAACTTATAGTGTTTTTTAGATTTTGGAAGGTCTAGTAGATTGATGAACGAGAGTCATTTTTGGCAGTTGGGAAAATGAGACAGATTGATGTTTTAGATTCATTTTTGACCCTTTGGAAGTTGAATAAAATCAATGGTCAATATCATTTTGAATGGTAGATCGATGGTATAAATTAATCTAGGTTTTGATAAAAAAAATTCTAATTATTGGAGTTGGCCAAGAGAGTTTTTCAATGGTCAATGGTTTGGTCAGCCGAATTGGTTAAGTGTTTTAGTCAGTAATGCAAATTTTCGATGGTCGATGGTCGGGTCAAAAAAATTGGCTGAGTGTTTTGTTCCCCAACAAAAATTACTGATGACCGATGGTCGGGTTAGTTGTTTTAGCAAATTATTCACTCTGCAAGAGAAATCATCGATCGAAGATGACCGATGATCGAGTAGACCAACTTGATGAGATGTTTGGGTCATCTAAAGAAAACTATCAATCACCAATTAATAAAATAGGAGGATGATGTGTCATGCCACATCAACCAAGTTGACACCTCAATATGGTGTTTCATGCAATGTCAACATCCACGTGTCAGACCACATCGAAAGTTGCCACATCAATCAAGAAATGGTGATGTCTGATGATCAAGTAGG
The DNA here is from genome assembly GCA_032191745.1 of Picea mariana. Lineage (NCBI taxonomy): Eukaryota > Viridiplantae > Streptophyta > Pinopsida > Pinales > Pinaceae > Picea > Picea mariana. Next base: position 9,029 of record JASDQU010108709.1, on the reverse strand, counting down.
TTGGATCAACAAATTGTTTTCATATTCCAATAAAAATGGTCGATGACCAATGATCTAGTCGATCGAATTGGTAAAGTGTTTCATTTTTCCTAGAGAAATCATCGATGGTCGATGGTCATATCGTCGAATTTAGTGACGTCTTTCAATTTTATCGCCAAAGAAAAGGGTCGATCGTTGATTGTCGACTCGGTAGTTTTTTGCAAGGTGTTTCATGTGCCCAAAAGAAAATGGTGATTGATTATCACCGATAGAGTTCATATCAATGACTGATATTTCACATATTTTTTAGATAGACGGTGCATATTAAAGGTTTGTTATAATAGTAAAACAATCAATTTTTTAGGAAATTTTCATATTTTTAAAGGTCTTAAACTTGCAGGGATATTTTGAGGTGTTAAAATCGTAGAGATATTTCCAACAAAAAAAACTAAAAATTCCCTTGAGGTAAAAACCTTTTTTTAAGTATAAAACATTCACTAAAAATATGGGTGGTAGGTGCACAGGATAATCTTTGATAATAGAGGAAAAATACAATTATCCTATGCTTGGGGGATCAAAATATCCACTAATAACTACAGAGAGTCCTACACAATGTTGCAAGGATTGAGACTAGCACTAACTTTTCATATAACTTCTATGAGAGTGCTAGGTGATTCTAATGTCCTCAATGATTCTAATATCCTCATTTAGTCAATGCACACAAATTCCCTCGCAACCAACGAGATAATTGCATCAATATTTGCTAGGATTTCATAAGAGGTATCAAGGTTCGCTAAAATAAACTTCTTTTAGGTCATAAGGGAGAATAAAACTTAAGCTAATTTACTTATTAGTGAATCCATTATAAGGTTAAAAATTGGGCTTTTGTGGGTCAGTGGCTCAATATCCTATCAAAACATTCCTTAAGAAATTTATTTCACTAAATGACACCATCAATTTGATGAGACACCTGTCATTGACACCTTATCTCTACAACTCCATATTTTCCATAAACATGATGAGACATGCACCCTCTTTGCAGATGCTTAGCCTAGTGTGGAATTACGTTATTGAATTGAATTTTGTTTTAAATCATAGTGGAGATGGGATAATAAGAAACCATAATAGCGAGCTCAATAGGTTTCACTAGTTTTTCTCCTCCTCATCATTGGCCCCTAGTATCTCTCTATGATACTCTTCAGGTGTGACATTACTATTTAGTTGGTGATTCTAAACCTCTCAATTTCTCTATTTGTGCATTGTGGATTTGGAATTTTACAGGCTCTATGTGTATGATGTGTTATTATTTTGGGTCTAGAGGCACTTTTGGGTTGGGTTTCTTATCCCTTTTGGAACAATGTATTTTTTTCGAAGACTTTATATTTGGTCCTCTAATTATCATCAAGTGGTTTTGGCATCATAGTTTCTTACCTTTTTTTCGTGTGGTTTCTATTGATTATTTAGATAACTCTTTGGGTTTCTCCTTACAAATTTTCTGTCTCAATTAGCGCTAACTCTATACTCTATATAAGTTTCTTGATTTCACCAATGCAAATATGTATTATTAATACCAACAATAAATGAGGAGGATTTCAAGGTTTCATGAGTAAATGATACAAGGTAATAGAACTTTCATTTTCATTGTTACAACCAAGGTAGATGAAAATGAGGAACAAGTAGTCTCACATGTTTCTTCCATTATGGGGACTCTAGTTCAATTAAGGTAGCAAACTATAAATTCTGAAGTAGAATGTTTTATGTTAAGAAACATGATTGTCCATTTGAGCAAGAATTCTTATTTAGGGTCTTCAAATAAGAGAGTGTGAATCAATTCTCGAAAGATAGAACCCAAAGAGGAGGATATGGTCCACGAACACTTTGAAGACATGGAGATAAGAGAACATGAATCAATTCCAACCAACCAAGGACTCGAAAAAACCACTAACCACTACAACTTGTAATTAGAATATGTTTTTTAAAGTCATTTACATAAATTAGATAGTTTTTATACAATCTATAATAACAACTTAAATACCAGAGAATTTGGGGAATAGACATATCCAAACTTAGCACTTTGGTTTGGATATGCCGTCCCTATTTATATTGTGAAGAGATACAATTATATATACTTATATGTACTAATGTTGGTTAGCTTAACTACAACATTTTTTTATTAATATAATTTTCTTGGTTTTATTTTTCTTTTTTTTTATATTGTGAAGAGATACAATTATATGTACTAATGTTGATTAACTTAACTGCAACTTTTTTTTATTAATATAATTTTTTTGATTTTACTTTTATTTTTTTTTAATTACTAAAAAGTTAATAAATAAAATATTAAAAAAATATAAATGAATGTTCAGAATAACTAAAAAAATATTTTTCAACCGTTAATTTTTTTTATAAATAAATATTCAATATTTTATATCAAAACTTTCAAGAGAATATAAATGATTGTTCAAAATAACCAAAAGATTCCTTCATGATTTATCTTTTTTATAAATAAACATTTAATATTTTATGTGAAAATATGTATAAGAATTGAATTTTAATATGATTATATTAGTTTTTTATTTATATCAATTAAATAAATTATAATTTTTTTTTTTAATATTTAAAAGTTTTAAAAAAAATTAGTGTAATATATATATATATATATATATATATATATATATAAGATTGTTTATGAAATTATTATTTGGGTTTAGTTTTACTGAATACGAGCAATGATATTTTTCTCATCCAAGTTCAATTCCTACAAGTAATATAGAAAAACAGTATGTTATTGTACTAGTTTTTGTTGGTTGACCTCGTATCATAAAGAATTTAGAGTTTATTCTCTATATTTTTTTTAATTACTAAAAAGTTTATATATTTATATTGTGAAGAGATACAATTATATGTACAAATGTTGGTTAACTTAACTGCAACTTTTTTTTATTAATATAATTTTTTTGGTTTTATTTTTATTTTTTTTAATTACTAAAAAGTTTATAAATAAAATATTAAGAAAATATAAATGAATGTTCAGAATAACTAAAAAATTATTTTTCAACCGTTCATTTTTTTTATAAATAAACATTCATTTTTTATAAATAAACATTCAATATTTTATATCAAAACTTTCCAGAGAATATAAATGATTGTTCAAAATAACCAAAAGATTCCTTTCATGATTTATTTTTTTATAAATAAACA
>JASDQU010108708.1:88309-101367 GCA_032191745.1 Picea mariana | reverse complement strand
GTTTAGTTACAACTAGTACAATTGATCTTAACTCACTTAACTACACTTATAATTCTGTTACAAATCCAACTCACTCAGTTATGAATGAAATAATAGATTAATATTTATTGTCCAATTTATTTATGGGAAAAGTAAATAAGACACATGTTTCTTGTTGACTTTTCAACACACATCACCTCCAGGTGACGTCATCATGACTCACCACTTTGGATCTTTAGGGCTTGAGAGCTTCGGGCTTTGGAAGTTCTCGTCTCAGCACAGACTAATTCTCCTGAACAATTTCACCCAAAGTCCACAGATTTCCGCCATGTATCCTCTCTCTTGGATCGATGACACATATAGACTTCGTTACTCTATGGATTTCCAAAGTATCTAATGGATAACTATCTCGCAACTTTTCCAGATCTAATGGTCTGGGGTGACTCTATTTCCTCTTGAAGAAATCCTAGTCATTAACTTGTTAAAACTTGAGAGTTTCTCCCCCTTTGAATATTTCTTCCTGTTATCTCTCATGAGCTTCATTTCTCAAACCCCTTTCTCCTTAGAGGGTTGCTTCGACACTTAGTCAACTTTTGGATCTGTGCACTCCTTGTAAGATATCTTTGTGCCTCTTTATGAGAAAAATCAAGCTATTTCTCCCGATATTTTTGAGTCAAAGACTTTATCGACACACTCCTTGCACCCTCGAATTTTGTCCCTTTCGACAACAATTCACTCTGAAATATTTGTCTTGTTGACTACTAACATGGCCGATCCAGGTTCTGTGTTGAAACCATGCTATGATACCAAATTTTAACTTCCCTGGCCACCAACAGGCCAGGAAACACCACTACTCACAAACTTCACTTAGCTCTGATACCAGATTGTAGCATCCTCGACCACCTACAGGCCAGGAAATGCCACTACTTGGAACATACATACATACATACATATATATATTTATATATGACGTGCATTTTAATTAATCTTAAAACAATTAACACAGAGTTACTGCTACCATACAGATTCAAATTGAATTGATAGTAAGTCCACATGCAATGGAACACATGATACATTTCAAGAAACACAGACATGCATAACATACATAATTAAGCACAAAAATGATACTTATTTTCTAAATAGAGTAAAACCACCCACTGTGTGCAGACCTTCCACAAACCTCCCATCCTTAGACCACACTGCTCATCATGCTCAGTAGTGGGTCACCCCTGAGTTGGGACTAAAATCCATAAGGAAAGGGAATTCTAGGCTTGGCAAGGAAAACAAGGAAGTTTCACAAAACAACATGAAGGATATTTTGTCCTAGGAGCCACTTACGCCCACAACCCACAGACCCTCATTCCCCATATGCCTTCTCCACCCTAGGAGGGTACACCTTCACTAATACAAGTCTATCATCTAGTACACCTCCCTTACCTTGGGCTTCAGCAACAGGTTGGACCAAAAGTCTTAGGGTATTGTAGCTGCTACAAGACTCCCTTCCGGGAGAACTCACTTCCCTACAAACTCTCTCACATGGGAGAGTTTCTCACAGGCATGAAAACCTGCTTCTTCAATTCAGCTCTTAAGAAATACTTCAAGAACATTCAGCTAAAATATGGGTGACGATAACAAAAGGAAACGGTTATGGACACTGAAAAATGGAAATGGCCTAACGCTAAGACACAACATGGCTCATGTAAATACAAATGCGTTCGACTTCTCCAGAGACACACAGAACAAATCAAGTATGAACGTAGGATTTCAAAAGTGTGTACTAGGTACAGAGGCGATGATGATGGATAATTGGCTCAATCCATGAATACCTGGTCAATCGAAAAGGTGACAAACCTCTGGAGAAATGTAAGGGTCGTGAGGAAACTCAAAACTGGTCCAGACGCAAGGATGGGAATCAACGCACGAATGGGAAGAGAACCCCCAATGAACTAGCTTCCTCAGCTATAAATTGTATGCTCCCAGGTTGACACATTTCTTCCTGAAGATGCATGAGTTTCACTTAGAACTTGTTCCCTTTTTCCCAGGAACATAGGACAACACAACTTAAGTCAACCATATCCTTTGAGAAATAATAATAAAATGTTATTCCCTTAGAGGTAAGCCATTCTAGCTTATCCCCTAGGCCTAGAAACTTATCCTCCCTCCCTTACACTACCTAGTGGAGCTTATTCCCCCATAAATCTTCTTTGTGGTTGGTATACATGCAACAGTGTAATTTTATTAATGATGCGAGTACTTACATATACAAAATCAGGTTCATTGGCCTTGGCATTTGGATCACCATCCTAATAAACACATAATTCTCTCAGCGTATAACCACTCGACTCACCAGCCGATAAACATAATTACAATTCAGCAGGGGCTCGACTTAAGGGCATTACAGTAGAGGAGAGAGAGAAAGAGGTGGTAGATGTAGGAGAGAAAGAGAGGAGAGATAGTGGGAATGAGGGTGAGAGATAGAGGGAGGAGGGGGGTAGAGAGAGAATGTGTGAGGGTAATATGGGGGTGAAAAGAAAGAAAGAGAGGGGGGTTGAACAAGGACAGGGTGAGTGGAGAGATAGTGAGACTGATTTTGAGTGGTGATATAGTGAGAGGGAGGGGGAGGAAGGGAGGGAGAGAGGAGGGGTGGAGACAGAGTCAGAATGATTGTGAGAGGAAGGGGGGAGATAGAGGAAGGGAGGTAGAGAGATATAAATATCTTAATGGGTGATAGAAAGTGTGTATGCAATAATCTCGGTGGAAGAGAGAGGTAGAAAAGAGGGGAGGTAGAGAGTGAGAGAGTGAGAGTATGGGAGGTCTATGTCATGGTCTATGCCAATATCTAGGTCAATGTATAACTCTAGATCTAGCTCTATGTCGTGGTCTAGGTCATTGGGGGAGATAGTGAGAGTGTGCTGGCAGCCATTTTCATTCTTATCTTTTCCTTATAAGCTGCCTAAACAAGGGTTTTGAACCCTCAATACTCGTCGCAACTTTAAAAAAAAACGACACTATTATCTTTCACTCTCGCATACCTTCTTTTTGTTTCATTTTCATGAATGCAAGCATGAAAACCTACAGTTGGGATTCATGTTTATTGCATTAAAATGATCTTTTGGATTGTTATAAACCTATTTGTTTATGTGGTCATAACTATTTTACCTCCAATTCATCACTAGTCACACATTTATCAAAACACCAAACCACCACTCACTTTTCATTTGACTATTGTTAATATGGTTTTGATTTATAAGTTCGTTGATGCAATGGTCATTTGACATGTTGGTGTCTTTGATGTAATCAGTGATGCAATAGTTTTATTGAACACATTAATTTTGGGTCAAATCGTGGTTCGTTTGGCATGTTGGTGTCTTTGATGTAATCGTTGATGCAATATTCGACATATTGGTTTCTTTTAAATCGTGCAAATGTCATTGTTTATTTAACATTCAGATCGATTGTTGGTTATGTATTTCATGATTTTCAATGGTTATGTGATAATCCATTTGACATGTTGTTTACAATGCTTTTGATATACACTATTGGGATTTGGATGAAACATTTTACCAAGGTGTCATCGATTGTACAACTCGACATGATACTTTTGCTTGGTTTCAATTCACTCCACCACCCTCGCACGCATAAGCATTAACGCTCTGTCTTGCATTTCGGGTTGCCTTTGCTTGTTTTGGGGAAGCTACGGGAAAAATGGTTCTGTGTCTAGCCTGTCAAACCCCATCGCCGATTACCCTGTTGATTCTGTCCTATTTTCTATGGATTTTGTAGTGCGAATCGAACCCAGCAGCATTCAAGCTTTTCTCTTGTTTGATAACGCCCGAGAGGACCTCGAGAGGAATGTGTGGAGGGTTTTTATTGAGAAGTTTGAGGGTTTCAACCTTGCCGTCACTGATCATTTTTCACTTACATTCGATGGATGCAGGGCCAAAGTTGGGAACATCCAACTCGAATTGAACGAGGATTTCCTTAGCTCAGCCACTGGTCTGCCAGCCAAAGGGAAGAAATGGTTTAAAAATTTGAAGGTGGATGAAGTACGATGGCCACTGCTGTTTACCTCAAGGAATATAAACAGTTGCGAAAAAGGTATGCCAGTTACAACTCTTAAGTCTAGGTGGCATGATTCGTTGGCCATTATCAAGCAATTCATTACATGCGAGGGTAGATACGGTCTAGTTTTCCTATACCACCTTCGGCTGCTCATGAGTTTCATAGATTTTCCTTTAAATATGCCACATTTCCTCCTTCGAAGTTTGTATAAAATGGCTAAACGTTTCAAGAGAGAGAAAGACGACTCTAGCCTCTTCCACCACTGTTTAATTAAAATTATTGTAGTTCATCATTTGAGGTTGAGTGGCGACTGTTGGGAAGCTTTATTGTTGAGGAATGGCTTTGCCAGTCTTGAAATTGGACAAGTGGACAAAACCATGGTCATAAAAACCCTTGTTGGGCTTGTTGTGCCCCCTCCTACACTCTTACCCTCTGTTGAACCCTCGACCTACCTGACACCCTGCCTCACTTATGTTTAAAAGACAGTGCTAATCCTGTTAAGAGGCCTGCAAGGAAAAAAGGTAAGGGTAACAATGATGTCAATCACAAAAGTAAAAAGGATGTGCACTGGGTATCAAGGTTTGCTCGCAATAAACCCAAACAAAACACAGACCAACAACCAATTCTATTGAGTGAAGATTCTGATTCCAAAATCGAGCGGTTTCTAACCGAGGAGTATCCATACTCACACGGCCTTTGTTTAGTCAAGCCCTATGACTATGTGGCGAACCTCCCACCATGCCTTAGAGATGACCCCAACTTCCCTGGGATCAAACATGATAGTGGAACTGCTGGTAATTTAAAAGATTCCTCAACTGTAATTACATGGCCTGATCAACCACATTGCAATGAATGTAAGTCGTGGCTTGACCGATATTATACAGATGTCCCTCTGCTCCAGTCCCGAATAAAGTCCTTGGAGGACTGAGTAAATGTGTTAACCAAAGAAAATGACATACTGCAAGCTAATGATAAAAGGCAGAAGATCACAGGCTATGTCGTTTTCAAAAATGTAGAGGTGACCACTGCCATTGTTAATTCAAAAATAGCTTGATCGAATCGTATCCCTGAAACCAAGGTATGGTGTTTCAACGGTGATTTTAAAATGATTTTGTTTGCTTCAAATTAGCATAAAGGATTTGTTTTCTCAAGCGCATCTATTTCTATTATGATTGAATTGATACAATACGATTCTGTTTGCAAATAATAACTAGCTACAAAATCGTGAGATTCTGTAGCTAGTCATAAAAATTTGAATTTTTGTTGATTTTACAACTAAACAAAATCTAAAATCATGTATTTTTGTGCATTTATAGGTACACACGAATTTCAAAGGAAATTGGATCGACTGTGGCATCTTTGAACATGTTTTTTTCTTTTTTTTTACATAGTTTTGGATTGGGCTGTTAGTTTTAGATAGGAGCAGGAATTTGGGAGATTGTATTCCCATAATTTTTGCAACAGCTTTGATAATTTCCATAGGAATGTTTTCATCCTGTGGTGTTTATGTATGCATTATTTTTGTAAACAAAATCCATCACTGCTTAGGGAGTAAAGACTATGTACTGGTGATTATACAGACTCGAATGAAAGTGGATGTTTTGTATGGATTTAGCTTCAATATATCATACTTTTGTTCAAGTTTTTGTGCATTTCAATTTGTAATCAAATTATTGACTGCTTTAGATATCACAATTTGCTACAGGTTGATGTGATGGGATTTAAATAGTGTCCATATTTGATGTCCCTCATTTTACATACAACAATTATCCTGTTTCAATTTAATGAACAGAGGGTTAATCTTCTTTATTAAATGAGCGGTTATATACAAATCTTTGCAGAGAGATTTATCTTAATGTAATCATTTGTAAATTATGAATTGTTGTTGCTACATGTCTTGCTTGTTCTGTCATTAGTATTCAAGCGTCGTCGTTTCTTGTTTACGAGGGGCATTTGGAAAATCTGGTGCGGGTTTCCCCCATCAAACAACGAAATCAAGTATTGTGCACAGGACAAATAGGAAACGCTATTACGGGTCAGTCTGTTAGTGCTATTTAATTAGTTTAGTTAATATATAAATTTCTTATAATCTAAACACATTTCACTGTTCATTTCTATAGTTTAGATTTACAGTTAGGATTGTTATTTTATCGCTTAGCTTAGATAGATGTCATTTCATTTCTTTTTCATAAAAGATATAAGAATAAAAAAATACTAGCTTCGATGTCATAAGACAATTCATATATGATTTTCCACATTTGGATCAAAATTTGCATTTTGTGAATACTGTATATATAATGGAGATTTAATTATATTGATAACTGAACATTTAATAAGTAGGATCATTGTTTTATAATATTAGTTAGCAAACTGTATATATATATTATATTTGTATATAGGTTGCAGTAGCTGTTTTTCACTTAGATTAGTTTCTTTAGCTTAGTTTTTTTTACTTTCCTAGGACTTAGATTGGACAATGGAGCCACTAAACCCGTCGGACTGGATTAATCGAAACGGCTTAGGTTATTTAGACAACCCCAGACTGGATTCACTCCTCCAGTTGACGAGCAGTCAATTTCACCCGTCAACAAATGGCGCTAGAAGGAGGGATTGAAAATTATTAATGGCACAAGGCGTTCGTAAGACTCCTCCACCACCCAACCGCTCACCTATAGTGACAAGAAGTCATTCAAATGACAAAATCATCCCTCAAACAACAACCACATCAAAGGATGATCTATGGATCATAGTTGAACCAGTAACCCCGAATCCTACAGGTGGTGATGTATAAGAGATTGTCCGCCAATCTCTCATAAGAACACATAGTGCCTTCACCCATTTAAGGCAACCAAATCGACCTTTGGACCAACCATTAGATTTCTCTGATATCAGAGAACAACTCGGAGGCACTAACCTCACTTTAAACCCTACAGATCCAATCCTCTCTCCTGCAGCAGGAGGATCCGGTATACCACCCTCACCACCTCCTTCTTCCCCTTCTTCTTCTGGAGAAGAATATTCTGATGAAGGCAGTTCCTCATCCCAGCCTTCGACACCGCCCACACCAATGGCCAATCAGAACAATCCTGCCAGACCCTGGCTCGACCAAGATGTTGTATCCATACCCGGGCCGCAACATCCCTTACCCAAACACCCAGAGAAGTGGCTCCCTAAGTTTGACCCGGACTCTAAACAAATTGCCAAAGATCACATCAAAAATTTTATGTTAGCCATCAGACTCCGTAATGTCGAGCACAAAGACGTAGTCTGTAGGTTGTTCCCCTATACTTTCGAGGGCAATGCCTCTACCTGGTACTTTTCCCAGTAGCCCCATATGATCGTGTTATGTGAGAAGTTTGAATCCTTCTTTCTTGAGAAGTTTGAAGACGATAAGTCCCCAGAAGTTCTAGTCATGGAGCTTTCTATTTTAAGAATGAACCCCAAAGAGAAAATCAAATACTTTAACCAAAGATTCTTAACACTAAAGAACCGAATCCCTACGGATTCGATGCCTGCTGAGAATCTTATTATAGCATATTATATGAAAGAATTACATCAAAGTATAGCCATTTGGGTAAAGAGATCTAAGAAATCCATGTTGTTAGAGGCCTTCGAAGAGGCCAGTCAGATTGAGAAAGACATCCTTAGCTTAAAAGACACTACTAGAAACGAAATAGAGACTAGTTCATCTTCCAAAAAGAAAATTGAAATCCTCCCTAGACCTGCTCAAAACAAAATGCAACCTGAAAGATCAAATTTAGAAAACTTAACAAAAGTCATTCAAAAACTGTCAAATCAAGTTATAGATTTGAAAAGGACGACCGAAGAAGCTTCTTCTAGAAAAGGGCCTTACAAACCCCCGTTTAGGAAGCCTTTTTCCACCAATCGACCTAATTCAAATATCGAGGGCCTAAATCTAGAAAGCCTGCAATTTGCTATTCAAACAATTCTAGAAGCCCAGGATAACTTGATGCCCCCTGAGACCACTGAGGAAGTAGTTGAACAAGAGACAGTTAAAGAAGATGAATCTTCTTCGAACATTTTTGGACACTTATCGGATATCATTTTTCAAGCTAATTTCGAGACAGTACATCCCTACAATACTAGGAGTAAGACAACAAACAAACCTTCTTCTCAAAACACTACGAATTTGCCCCCAAAACAGTCTAAACCAGCTGAGACTAAACATAGTCATGTAAACCCAAACTTAGATTATGATTTAGTTGAAGATCTAAAAAATTTAAGGGATAACATTTCTTTTTATGAATTATTAAAATTTCCATTTCTGCTACAAAAAATGTTACAAAATATCACGGAGAATAGCAAAAATGGTAATCCAAGCAGTAACAAATTTTTTCAGATTAACCCAAAAGTTCCTCAGAAGGCCTCTGCTAAGAATAATTCTGATCCTCATGAGAAGAGAGACCTTCCTGTAAATAATATAACAAATGTAGATAAATTATCTTTAGAAGCTGTGAGTAAAAAGCCACAAGTTTCCACCATTACTACTCGCAGAAACATCCCTCCATTTTTGATAACTTTTGAAATCTTTAATAGGAACGTGCACAATTGTATGGTAGATTCAAGAGCATCATCCAATGTAATGTCGTGGTCTGTGTGTCAGAAGATTAATGCTGAAGTTGAACCATCCACCTTAAAGATCATCCAACTTGATCGAACTAGTGTTAAGGATATAGGCGAATTAAGGAATGTGCTTATAAGATTATCGTCTAACCCCAAAGTTCATCAAGTAATTGATATTATTGTTGTGGATATTCTAGAAGTTTATGGTTTATTTTTAAGCATAGACTGGTCAGAGCAGCTACACGGCTATTTCACGACAGATTGGTCTCACTTGTGGCTGCCCGAGAACGGAAAGCCCAACAAGATCAAGGTAACTTGTGAACGTTACCTAAAGTTCATAGTGACAGATTTAAATGATCCCAATGAACCATTTACACCTTCTTCCGATTCACCCGAAATACAAGGGATGGATACCTTTTTTGGCAATTTCATTCCCGAGACTTCCGCTATCACTAACTTGGAACAACAGTATGAGATTGTGGCATATATGCAGCCAACAGTTTCTACCCAATGGTCTCATGCACCCAACAAAAATCAAATATGGTCTCTTTACTTTGGCGGGTAAAAGTCCAAGGAAGGAGCTGGTGCGAGCTGCATTATTATTGATCTAGCAGGTAACAAAACCCTGATTGCATGCAGGTTAGAGTTTGAATGTACAAACAACACAATAGAATATGAGGCTTTATTGCAAGGTCTCAGGAAAGCATTAGATATGAACATTCAAAATTTGACTGTCTTTGGCGATTCGGAAATCGTGGTTAGACAGGTAAGATATTCTATCCATTGTTTGTTTCCGCATCTTAAAATCTACCATTCTAAGGTATGGAATTTGATGAATAAATTTTCTTCTTTTAGCATAAATTCTATTCCTAGATTGAATAATTCGAAAACCGATTTGTTAGCTAACGTAGCTTCGAAACTCTTTCCTGTAGAAGGCTTGTCCCCAAATGCATTCTCTGTCAAACTGTTGTTCAAGCCATCCATTCCTGATAACAACACGAATTGGAGAGTCTTCGATGACGATCAACAAATTATTAGTTTCCTGCATATGGAAGAAACTTTCCAAGGCGCAGTGATCGACGAAGGAACTCATGACAAGAATCTTCGCAGTTTCACGGTAATACCAGATCTGAGATCTCCTGAATCTTCATCGGACATGGTAAATTCTATCCCTAAATCTATAGTTAGATTAGAAATATTTTATGATCTTCAAGACAAATTCAAAAAATTAGTCAACTGTAAAACAAATAGTTCCTCTTTATCATATGAAAAAGTAAACTTGGTAACTAATGACAATCCACAATGCATTAATTTAGGGGTGGGGTGTTCTGAACAAGAGAAAGTGGCGTTTATTAAATTGTTTAAGAAATTCAAAGATTTTTTAGCATGGACGTATGACGACCTAAAAACCTTCGACCCTAACATCATACAACACATCATTCCTATGAAACCCGAAACCTTGTCGTTTCAACAAAAGTTATAAAAAATGCACCCTAAGCTCGAACCGACCGTCAAAAAAGAATTAAATAAACTTCTGAATACTAAGATAATTTTTCCAGTTAGGCACATGCAATGGGTCTCTAATCTGGTCCCTGTCCGGAAGAAGAGTGGTGAAATCTGACTATGCGTCGATTTCCGAAACCTTAATCGAGCGTCTGATAAAGACAACTACCTTGTCCCACCCATGGAACAGATCCTTCAACAGGTATCTGGTTCTGAAAGATTATCCTTATTGGATGGTTTTTTAGGGTATAACCAATTCCTGATGTCTCCTCCAGACCAACTTAAAACTACCTTCCCCACTCCATGGGGCAGCTAAGGTTATAGGAAAATGCCCTTTCGACTCATTAATGTTGGTGCCACTTTCCAGAGAGCGATGGACATCACTTTCCAAGGCTTAGTCAATCAATTCGTCATAGTTTACCTAGATTATGTTACTGTATTCTCGATAAACAAAGCTGATCATCTAGCTCATTTGAGATCTGTTCTACAACGATGTCATAAGTACAATATTTCCTTGAATCCTAAAAAATCTATCTTTGTAGTAGAAAAAGGTAAGCTATTAGGATTTATTATATCAAGCAAAGGGATGATTATCGACCCTGAAAGGACTCAAGTCATCTCAAAACTCCCCCCTCTCTCGTCAAAAAAGTCTATGCAGTCTTTTTTAGGCCAGATAAACTTTGTCAGGAGATTCATCCCTAGTTTTTCAGAAATGGTGAGACCTTTATAGAACTTAATAAAAAAGGATGCACAATATCATTGGGGATCCTTAGAAAACCAAGATTTTAATTCAATAAAAAAGGCCATAATAGACGCTCCTACTCTTATGAGCCCTGACTTTTCACAAGACTTCACGCTCTACACATTTGCTTCTGACCGCTCCTACGTTGCTGTCCTAACTCAAAAGAATGATGAAAACAATGAAGTCACAATCGCCTTTATGAGCTCAGCTTTCAAAGGCGCAGAACTTAATTACCCAGCTGTAGATCAACAAGCCTATGTTGTTTTTAAAGTAGTAAAACACTTCTGATCTTATCTTTTGAAATCTAGGACGAAAATTATTGTCCCTTACTCGGCCGTCAGAAATTTGTTAGTGCAGAAAGAACTAGGTGAAAAGAGGGCGAACTGGGTCACCTCCTTACAAGAGTATGACATAGAAATCACCCCAGCAAAAATAGTGAGAGGCCAAGGGCTATGCAAGTTAGTCATTGACTCAGTAGCAGGACAGCAAGAGGAAAACGATATGTCAAACCTGGAACAACACTACCAAAATTCAATCTGCTGTACACAAAACCCTGTTAGTCCTTGGTATGATGATATAAAGTTCTTTCTTGAACATGGGTCAGCCATCTGTCACCTATATCCAACTAAAAGAAGAGTGTTAAGATTGAAATCTGCCTCCTTTCATTTGATTAATGGTATTCTGTTTCGTCAAAATTTTGATGGAGTACTAATGCGCTGTCTTGAAAAAGGTGAAGCAGAAAAGGTCTTATTAGAATTGCATGCAGGAGAAGCTGGTGGGCATTTTGGTTGGGATATCACTGCCCATAAAGTATTAAGAGTGGGTTATTACTAACCTACACTTTTTAGAGATGCTCATGCCTTGTGTCGCAAGTGTATTATTTGTCAAAAAACATATGGGCGGATACAGAAAACAGCCTTCCCTTTGCAGCCTGTTTCAGTAGACTCCCCTTTTCAGTAGTGGAGTCTTGATATTATAGGTTCGATCAATCCGCCATCCTCTCAGCAGCATAAGTTTATCATAACAGCCACAGATTACTTCACCAGGTGGTCTGAGGATGCCCCATTAAGAGCTGTAAATACCAGTCAGGTAATTGCCTTTTTAAATTCGAATATTATTACTTGTTTTGGTATCCCTGACTGTTTAGTATTCGATAACGCTTCATATTTTTCGTCTCTTGAGATGAGTGATTTTCCTCTAGCAAAAAGAATTAAATTAAAATATTATGCCAGCTATTACCCTCAAGGCAATTGGTTGGCAGAATCAACTAATAAGAATCTGATTAAAATCATCAAGAGAACGATATCTGAAAATCACAAAAATTGGCATAATGCACTGTTAAACGCAATCTGGGCTGATAGAGTAACTCCGAAAACTGCTTTGGGTAACTCTCCCTTCTTTCTTGTCTATGGCAGAGAAGCAATTCTGCCACCACATATTCTTCTTCCCTCACTGCAGCTATCACAGAAAATACAGGAAGAGGACTGGCCCCCTTTGGAGAATCGAATTAACGCATTATTAAAACTAGAAGATGTAAGGGCTCAAGAAAAATGAAAGTTAGATCAGCATCAACTTGTGGTTAAAAGCTGCTTTTATTTTAACTCTGCCTCTGACAGAAAATTTGAAGTAGGTGACCTTGTCCTAAAATGGGACAAACCACATGAGGGAAAGGGAGAGCATACGATGTTTCAGAACTTATGGCTAGGACCATTTTTTATTGCTGAGAAATTAGGTCCCAGCTCTTTCAGATTACAGAGTCTAGAGGGACAGCCAGACACCTATCTGATGAATGGCCAAGCTCTAAAAAGGTATTTCTCTTAACTACAACCCTGTGTACACTGTGTAAATATTTTTCTTTTGTTTGCTTTTCTTTTGCTGTTTTGGTTTTGATTTATCCCTTATGCTTATCAGTTTTTACTTTTGAAATACATATACCTGCATCATTAACTATTCAGACTAAGAAAACAGAAAAAAATTTCCTCTAAAATGACTGCTGAAAGTTTGTCTAAACATCAATTATGATATGTTTCTGAAATTTACAGCCATGTTAAAGAAAGCCTATTGTTTGAAAGGAGTTTATTGATTCCAATCTGTAATTGAAGCCTGTTACGATCATCCATTTTCTTCTTACGCTATCTCTGTTCCTTAAGGAAACAACTCAGAAGATGTCTCCCTGCCTTTGAAAGAT
>JASDQU010108708.1:51960-66384 GCA_032191745.1 Picea mariana | reverse complement strand
TTGGCACACTATCTCGACTCACTCCATCTTCCAGAGGCAGGATGTAATCCGACAATATGAACAGGATCAGCTTCACATTGGATAGGTCATCCCTGTGTTTGGTTCTCTTTTCCGCTGATGGTTAGGATGATCCAGCTCCACGAGTAGTTGAAGGAGGGGCTTTCATTCCTCTTGTCGATTACGCTTGAATAATTGCAGACATTTCTCTTTCAGAAATTAATCTTTCAGTCATTATGTCAATAAGAACTTCTTAAACAATTTTCTCTGCAGTGTTAAGCTCGTTCTACATGCACGCTCAGGGTTGAATGTCTTGGGTTCTAAGAGTAATTGTTCAATGCAATGGGATAGATGGCACTAACGTGGTGGTCACTATGATAAATCAACTATGTTGTGAACTCTGATAGTCACGATTGGAAAAGTTTTCTCGTTGCAATGCACGATGGGATAAATAGATAACTCGAAAATGAATCTCTTGCAATGGGCGAGAATCCTTCATTAACTTAGTTCTGTCCATTTTGGCATGGTCCATATGATCTGGTGGTGAACTTTCTGACCATAAATTCCTTTCTACCCATTCGGGTCGTCGGTCAAACGGTTATACTGTTCCAATGACTATATTGCTTCAGCATGGCGAAGTTCCATGTGACGTTGTTCTGATATTCCTGCAAAGATCCAATTTTGCAAATTTTCCTTCTACGAAGTTCCCTCAATAACCTTCTATAACTTTTCAATCTTAGCTATCTTCTTACTTAGTTTTCTAGCCTTCTTTCCAGTGAGCTTCATCTCATAATTCCTTTTTCCATTATGATTCTTATCTTCTTTTGAAAGAGTAACTTCACGCTATTGAGATTCCTTCCTAGAAATCAAGGGTAATACTTCATCTGTACCTTGAATAGGTACTTCAATCTTTTGTAGATCTTCTGATTTTCTTTCTAGTTCGACATCCAACTCTATGATTTGAAATAGCTTCACCTGGTTCTCATGTTCTTCAATCAAGTGTGCAATCCTCCTACTCATGAAATCTTTTAGCTCTTGCTTCATTTGTTCTAAGACTTCTTCTTCTTTCTTAATAAATTTAAGAACTTCAAATTCTTCCTTTGTCGAAGTTTCATGAGCACTCATAGATATCCTGGTAAATATTCCACATAGGGTTATCAACCTTCCTCTGAATAATCCTATTCCTCCCAATGAAGGAATCATAATAGGCTTTCCTAGAATTTCCCAAGTTCTTTCGATCATGATATTCACCTGTGTTTCCTCATCTAGAACATAGTCAATGTCAAAGTCTCTTATTCTTAATTAAATGCATTCTTTTTATTTGAAGATCTCTGATAAGCTTATATGTCGACAGTCATTCAAGGTTCCTTTCATCTATACTAATACTTTCTCTGATCCTTTCTGGGGTTATGTCATAATCTCAATTTATGGATCTTCCTTATGGTTTTCTTGGTTCATATTCATGCTTTCAACTTTAGCAATCATTCTAGGGAAATCCAATACTTCATGGTCGAGAGCTTTGCAACAGAGGCAACTAGGTTTTCTACCAGGTCATTCCTTAGCTGGATGTCCCAGTCTTCTGCAACTGTAAAAAAGGGTTATTCCTCTCCTTCTTTTAAATGATCCCCAACCTCTCTTGTACTGTGCACTAGGATCATGGTAGCTAACCTGCAACAAATTATTTCTAGGGTCCTTCATCCATTCATTAGTCCAAACATTTTTTCTATGCACAGGTATAATATATCTTTCACTATTCATATCAAATCTCCTTTCTTCTATCAGTGCCCTAGTTTTCAAGGTAGGATAAATCTTATCAAACATACCTAGATCCATAATTTAGAAACAAAAATTTTCACTAATCTTATCTTCAGCAGAGCACAAAGCTTCAAGATATTAAAACTTTTCCCTATTATTACCTTTATCAAAGCACAAAGTGTTCATCTATTACCTCTTTTCTTCAGATTGGACTTCTTTCTCTAGCACAAAGCTTCACAAATCAAGTAGAATACTGTGCACTAGAGAGAGATCTATGCACATAGATTTCACAATTTCAGATCAGGTATTTGCACAAAGCTTCTTTTTCCTTAGTTCCTAGAAATCATAGTTTCAGGTCAGGTATTTTCTCAAAGCTTATGTTTCCTCAGTTCCCAACAATCACATTTTCAGGTCCTGGCAATGCAACCATTTGTTGACACAGGGGAACAACTAGGGTTAAACACTACAACAACGCATCAACAAAACCCTAGCTACCAGCCCTTTCGGCAACACCCGCAAAGTAGATGAGGTCTCACCCGAGGTAGAGGCAGGGGTGGTTGTAGGACTCTAGTGTCTACAACCTTAGCTGGGACACAGATCTATGATTCTAATCACTTAACAAAGCACTCAATAGTTATATTTATCAATATTCAGTTCTTAGTTACAATGCAATTAAAACTTAATTATAGCACAATGCAGTATTCAACTAGATTTAGCATCTAACAACACTTAGCACGACGGAACAAATCAGTTCTAGCAGATTCAAGCACTAAGCACATATATATAAATCATATCCAACATCCATCCATATTATTAAGCACATAGAATTAACATATCTATATATAATTCATCTATGTTAAATCACTAAGCAAGTAAACATATAAATACATCAATACATTGCACAGAGCAAAGAAACACAACATGTACGTGGTTCACCCCCACCCTGGGGCTACATCCACCAACCCTTCATCTTCTTTATTATCTTCCTCAATCGGTTACATACACAGAGACACAAAATCCCTACTCCGCATAAGACAGGAGATCTGTATGCACCTCGCCATATCCTCGTTCCCCGAGCTATGTCTAAGCACAAAGCCTTCCTACAATCACTTGCACTTAGCTCTGCAAGTTCTTAGCACATAGTAATCACACAGATCCAACTCTAGCACTTAGCCAACTTGCAAAAACTACTTCTTACATTTCCCAACCTTCTATTTATACATAAAAAATAGGCCTAATAATGGGTAAACCCATGGGTCGACATTCCCATACCTGTTACATAATCCCAAATCTAAAAAAGGGCCCTAAAAGGGGCCAAGATCCCACGTTTTCTTCTTCATCTTGTGCTCCACCTTCGACAGCCTATGGAAGTCCCAAAATTAGGTCAAACATGACCAATAATCCTCAAAACTTGGTCAAAGGCCAACAAAAGTCCAAGGAATTCCTAGAGATGTTGCTATCAGAGAAATCTCAGCAATGCAACTGAAGAAGTGTTATAGGAAATGCAGTCAATTATTTTCAGCTCATATGGAAGAAGCACCTACGGATAAGGTATAAAATATTGAATACCATGCAATATTAAAATATTTTTAAGATGTATTCAAGGAGGTACCTGGACTACCCCCAAAGAGAGATATTGGTTTCTCTATAAACATGATGCCTAGAGCAGCTCCAGTGTTAAAATATCCTTACAAAATGAGTACACTAGAGATAAAAGAACTGCAATTTCAACTTGAAGAACTTCTCAAGAAGGGTTATTTATGCCCAAGTGTGTCACCTTGGGGTGTCTCGGTCTTGTTCATGAAAAAGAAAGATGGGAAATTGAGATTGTGCATCGATTTCAGATAGTTGAACAAGGTGACTATTAAGAACAAGTATCATTTGCCAAGGATAGATGATCACTTTGATCAATTGAAGGATGACAAGATATTTTCAAAAATAGATCTCAGGGCAGGGTACCACTATGTAAGGATAAAATATGAAGACATCAGAAAGACCGCCTTCAAAACAAGGTATGGTCATTATGAATTCACAGTTCTATCATTTGGGTTATCAAGTGCACCCGTTGTTTTCATGTGCCTAATGAATGATGTATTCAGAGAATATCTAGACAAGTTTGTCATAGTCTTTTTGGATGACATCCTCATGTATTACAAGTCATAGGAAGAGAATGAACATCATCTAAAAATGTTGCTGCAGGTGCTAAGAGAGCACCAGCTGTATGCCAAATTGAGAAAGTGCTCATTTTATCAAAAAAAAATACATTACTTGGAACATATCATTTCAAAGGATGGGATAGTTGTGGATCCTGAGAAGATAATACCCATCAAAGAATGGTCAGTGCCAAAGAATGTGATAGAATTTAGATTCTTTATGGGTCTAGCTGGCTATTCCAGAAGGTTCATTGTAGGATTCTCAAGGCTACCTCACCCCATCACTTCATTGAAAAGGAAGGAGAAGAAATTTCAATGGATAGAAGAATGTGAGAGAAGCTTCCAACAATTGAAGCAGTTGTTAACCAGTTCTCTGATCCTGAGGATTGCATACCTGAATGGATATTGTGTAGTGTGTACAGACGCATGCAAAGAAGGACTAGGAGGAGTCCTCAATCAGAATGGGTTTGTAATATGTTATGAGTCCAGGAAACTGAAGGATCATGAAAAGAAATATGCAACTCATGATTTGGAGTTGGCAACCATAGTGCACGCTCTGAGGAAATGGGGGCACTACCTCATGGGAATTAGGTTCAAACTGAGGATATACCATAATGGTATGAAGTATTTGTTTGATCAACCAACCTTGAATTCTAGGTAGAGTAGATGGCTGGAATTCCTTTGTGAGTAATACTTTGATATCGAGCATATCAAAGGAAAGGAGAACAAAGTGGTTGATGCACTTAGCAGAAGAGTGCAAGAACTACATGCTACGACCATTAGCATGTATCAAACTGATATTAAAGACCAAATTTTGGAAGCTGCAAATGCATATTTGCAGTACCTGGAATTGGTGGAAAATCTACAACAAGGTAAGATGCTATAAAAAGTGGAAGATTATAAATTGGAAGCTGATGGAACACTCTGGTACAAAAAAAAATTTATGTACCGAATTCCCAGGAGTTGAGAATTATGATCTTGAAAGAAATGCATAATGTGCCTTATGCTGGGCACTATGGATATAAGAAAACAGTGGCAGTAGTCAAGAGCCATTACTTTTGGCGAGGAATGAAGAAGGAAATTGCAGAATACATCGCCAGATGTATGGAGGGTCAGAAGGTTAAAGATGAACATAGGAACCCAGTAGGGTTGACACAACCTTTACCCATTCCTGACTAGAAGTGGGAAGTGGTGACAATGGATTTCATAATAGGATTGCCCAAAACTGGAAAGCAGCATGATTCCATGATGGTGGTGGTGGATAAGCTTACGAAAGCTGTCCATTTTATTCCATTGAAGACTAATCACAAAGGCAGATAATGTTGCCAATACCTATACGAAGGAAGTAACATGATTGCACGGTATTCCCAAGACAATTGTGTCTGATAGAGACCCGAATTCACCTAAAAATTAAGGAAAGGGTTATTCGAAGGGTTCAAAAGAATCTAAACTTCATCACAACGTATCACCCTGAGTCAGATGGACAAACAGAAAGAGTAAACCAAGTGATATAATATATTTTAAGGATGTATGTGATGGACAAACCATATAAATGGGAAGATTATCTACACTTGGTAGAATTTTCCTACAACAATGGGTATCAAGCATCACTGAAGATGAGCTTATTTCAAGCACTTTATGGAAGAAAGTGAAACACCCCAGTAAGATGGGATAACCCAGTTGATAAGGCAGTGGTTGGACCAGAGTTTCTTAAGGAAATGGAAGAACAAATGCTCAAGATTAAGAAAAATTTAAAGGTTGCCCAAGATAGGAAGAAAATTTATGTTGATAAGAACAGGACCCACAGGGAGTTTAAAGTGGGTGATCATGTTTTATTGAAAGTGAAAGGCAACAGAAGTTCCTTGAAGTTGGGAAACTTTTCCAAGTTGGTGGCTAGATGTTGTGGGCCATTTGAAATCCTAGAAAGGATTGGACTAGATGCTTATATGCTTACATTGCTTGCATCCATGACTGTACATAATTTGTTTCATGTGTCATTGATTAAGAAATATATACCTGATCCTAATCATGTGATTCATTGGAATGTTATTCAAGTGGAGGAAGAAGGCGTCTTGCAGGTGTATCCGGTGCATATACTGGATCGGAAAATCAAGAATCTTTGGAATTGAACCACAAGACCTGTAAAAGTCTAGTGGACCTCGTACAGTCTTGAGGACGCGACATGGGAACATGAAGATGCTATGCAAACAAAGTACTCGTGTATTTTTTAAGATTTTGGAAATCTTGTTGTTGTTGTGTAAATAAGTTGCACCGAGGACAATGCAAAAATAAGGGGAGGGGATTGTAATACCCCAAGGCTGAGCAACCGTTGAATTGTAATTATGTTTATAATATGGTGAGACGAGTGTTCATTAGTTGAGAGGCTTATGTGTTTATTATGCTGGTGAGACAAATGCTAAGGCCAATGAGCGTGATTTTGTATATGTAAGTACTCGCATCATTAATAAAATTACACTGTTGCATGTAGACTGACCACAGAAAAGAGTTATGGGAGAATAAGCTCCACTAAGTAGGGTAAGCAGGGGGGCTAAGTGTCTAGGCCTAGGAGCTAAGCTAGAAGGTCTTTCCTCTAAGGAAATAATATTTTATTATTATTTCCCAAAGGCTAGGGTTGAATTAAGTCGTGTTGTCCTAAGTTCCTGGGAAAAAGGGAACAATTGCTAAGTGGAACTCATGCGGCTTCAGGAAGACATGTGTCAACATGGGCACATGTAGTTTATAGTTGAGGAAGCCAGCTCATTGGGGGTTCTCTTCCCATTCATTTGTTGCTTCCCATCATTGCGTCTAGACCAGTTTTGAATTTCCTCATGACCCTTACACTTCTCTGGAGGTCTGTCACCTTTCTGATTGACCAAGGATTCACGCATTGAACTAGTTCTCCATCATCATCACCTCTTTACCTAGTACACACCTTTGGAATCCTACAGTTGTACTTGAGTTTTTCTGTGAGTCTCCAGTGAAGCTGGATGCATTTGTATTTGTGTGAGCCATGTTGTGTCTTAGTGTTAGGCTGTTGCCATTTTCAGTGTCCATAATTGTTTCTTTTTGTTGTCGTCATTCATATGTTAGTTGGATGTTGTTGTAGTATTTATTAGGAGGTGAATTGAAGAAGCAGGTTGTCGGGATTTTGAGAAAGTATCCCAGGTGAGAGAGTTTGTTGGGAAGTGAGTTCTTCTGGAAGGGAGTCCCGTAGGAACTACAGTACCCTGAGACTTCTGGTCGAGCCCGTTGCTGAAGCCCAAGGTAAGGGATGTGTACTAGCCGATGGACTTGTATTAGTGAATGTGTACCCTCCTGGGGTGGATTAGGCATGTGGGGAATCAGGGTCTGTGGGTTGTGGGCGTAAGTGGCTCCTAGGATAAAAGATCCTTCCTATTGTTTTGTGCAACTTCCTTGTTGTCCTTGCCAATCCTATAATTCCCTTTCCAGTGGAGTTTAGTCCCAGCTCGATCGTGACCCAATGGTGAGCATGATGAGAAGTGTGGTATAAGGCTAGGAGTTTCATGGAAGGTCTGCACGCAGTTTGTAGTTTTTCTCCAGTTAAAACATAAGTATCATTTCCATGCTTAATTATGTATGATATGCATGTCTGTGTTTCTTGAAATGCATCATGTGTTTCGTTGCATGTGGAATTACTATCAATTCCATTTGAATTTGTATGGTAGCAGTAAATCTGTGTTAATTGTTTTAAGATTCATTAAAATTCATGTCATATATATATATGTAAGTTCTGAGTAGTGGCGTTTCCCATCCTATTGGTGGTCGGGGACATTACTACTTGGTATTAGAGCTAAGTTAATTTTGTGAGTACTAGTGTTTCACAGCCTTTTGGTGGTCGGGGATGTTACATCTACCCTCCCCCCATTTCTCTCTTGATATCTCTATACCCTCCCTTCGATCTGTCTCCTCCTTTCTCTCACAATCAATCTCACTCTCCCTCTACCCCCTCCTCCCTCCCTCTCACTATCTCTCTTCTCTATCTCTCATACATCTACCACTCCACACATTCTCTCACCCCCTTCCCCTCACTCTCTCTCCACCCGCTCACTATGTCTCCCTCTCCCTCCCTCTCACACACTCAAACACTCCTTGTGCATACAACCTCTCTTTCTTTCTCTTCCCCCCTTTGATTTTATGATCCGTTCTTGGCCCTTGACCAAGTTTTGAGGATTATCGGTCATATTTGACCTAATTTTGGGACTTCGATAGGTTGTCGAAGACAGAGCGCAAGATGAAGTAGAGATTGAGGGATCTAGGCCCCATTTAGTCCCCTTTTTGGGATTTGAGATTATGTAATGGGTATGGGATGTCAACCCATGGGTTTACCCATGTCGAGGCCTATTTTGTAATGTATAAATAAGTAGCTAGGTGATGTAAGAGAGGGACCAGAGGACCTAGTAGGCCGGTGTGCTAAGTGCTAGAGTTGGATCTACATGATCAAGAGTTGCAAGGCTTTGTGCTTACTGTGTGATAAGAACTTGCAGATCTAAGTGCAAGTGATTGTAAGAGGGCTTTGTGCTTAGACCTAGCTTGGGGAAGGAGGATATAGCAAGGTGCGTGCATATCTCTTGTCCTATGTAGAGTGGGTTTAGATGCTCTGTGCATGTAACAAGATTGAAGAAAGATAATAAAGAAGAGAAGAGTTGGTGGATGTAGCCCCAGGGTGGGGGTGAACCATGTACATGCTATGTTGCTCTGCTTTGTGTGATGTATTGATGTGTTTATATGTTAACTTTGTTAGTTCTTTGATGAATGATAGGTAGATCTGTTATTGCTTTGTGCTTAATGGTAAGAGTAAATGTTGGAACTAACCTGTGTGAATGTGCTTAGAGCTTGAATCTTCTATATCTGATCTATTTTGTAATGTTAAGTGATGTCAAATGCTAGATCTAGTTGAATACTATGGTGTTCTCTAATTAGGGTTTAACTGCATTGTAACTAAGACTAGAAATTGATGAATGTTAACTGTTGAGTGCTCTGTTGAGTGTTAGAATCATAGATCTGTGTCCCAGCTAAGGTTGTAGACATATGAGTCCTGCAACCATCCCTTCATCTACCTCAGGTGAGACTTCATCTTCTTCACAGGTGTTGCCGAAAGGGTCAGTAGTTAGGGTTTTGTTGGTGCACTGTTGTAGCATTCAACCCTGGGTTTTCCCCTGTGCCAACAAATGATTCTGTTGCCGGGATCTATGATCTTGAAAGAAATGAATAATGTGTCTTATGTTGGGCACCCTGGATATCAGAAAACAGTGGCAGCAGTCAAGATCCATTACTATTGGCCAGGAATGAAGAAGAAAATTGCAGAATACATCGCCAGATGTATGGAGTGTCAGAAGGTTAAAGATGAACATAGGCACCCAATAGGGTTTCTATAGCCTTTACCCATTCCAAAGTGGAAGTGGGAAGTGTCCCTTTGTAGTGTCCATTGTGCCCCTGCCATCAGGAGAACAAGAGTTGGGAGATGAGCCAACCCAACTCCATCGACTAGCTGATGCAGTCGGAGATCGGCTTCATCACGCACAAGAAGAAACAAAACAAGCCATGCAGGCCTTAGAGGGAGTACAAGAATTAGTCATAGAACAACGTCAAATTGTAGAATAGGAGAAGGTTGATCTCTAGGCAAATTTTGAAGAAGAGAAAGAAGAGATGCAACGAGAAAAAGAACAGTTGCTCATAGAGCAAACCGAAGTGAAATAAGCAGTCAGCAGAGACCACCACTTTATGAGAGGATTAGAACCACAGGAAGAAGACCAAGTCATGCATTGAGTAGACCATCTCGCAGAAGCTATCCAACAGCTACAACAATGAATAGCAGACTTGGAGCTCTGCACTGTACCCGACACCCAATAGGATGTAAGGGATCAAAGAGAAGCAACTACTCGAAGTGCAGTTGACAGAATTAAAGTCCTTTCCATGGAATGAAAGCAACTGAGTGATCACAGTGCCCAAAAGTATGAACGACTCATTGAGAATCCAGAATTTAAGGCACTGGAGTCACAACTATAGGAAGCAAATCAACAAGCAAAGACAATACAGGTGCAGTTGAAGCCCCTGTCAATTGTGGAAAGAATTAAGCGATCCCAGGAGTAGCGCACTTACCAGTAGCAGGTGCACACTATTCAAAGTAGATTTATGAAAGTAAATTAGAGGCTCCAACCTGTACAGGATGAGGCTTACCAATTGTTCACAGAGATCGAAGGCTGAGGAGTGGAACTGGAACAAGCCGTCACTACAGTTGAACAATGCCTAGATGGACCTGTCAACGAAGAAGTAATACAAGAGTTCGTTGAATAGGAGGTCCTGGAAGAATAGAAAGTCAAGGTAGCTCAAGCCAAGCTCGAGGCTTTTGAAGTAGAACTAATTAGACCGGAGTGACTTTGGACGAGTCACAGGTGAATGTTGGGGGCCTGCTGGCCCTTGACCAAGTTTTAAGGATTATTGGTCATCTTTGACCTAATTTTGGGACTTCGATATGCTATCAAAGGTGGAGCGTAAGACGAAGTAGAGATCAGAATATCTCGACCCATTTTAGGTCCCTTCTTGGGATTTGGGATTACATAATGGGTATGGGATTTCGTTCCATGGGTTTACCCATGTCGAGGCCTATTTTGTAATGTATAAATAAGTAGCTAGGCGATGTAAGAGAGGGACGGGAGGACCTAGTAGGCCAGTGTGCTAAGTGCTAGAGTTTGATCTATGTGATCAAGAGTTGTAAGGATTTGTGCTTACTGTGTGCTAAGAACTTGCAGAGCTAAGTGCAAGTGATTGTAAGAAGGCTTTGTTCTTAGACCTAGCTGGGTGAAGGAGGATCCAGCGAGGTGCATGCAGATCTCTTGTTCTATGTTGAGTGGGTTTGGATTCTCTATGCATGTAAGAAGATTGAAGAAATATAATAAAGAAGAGAAGAGTTGGTGGACGTAGCCCTAGGGTGGGGGTGAACCACGCACATGCTGTGTTTCTCTTCTTTTTTAAATGTATTGATGTGTTTATATGTTAACTTGCTTAGTGCTTTGATGAATGATAGGTAGATATGTTATTGCTTTGTGCTTAATGGTAAGAGTAAATGTTGGATCTGACCTGTGTGAATGTGCTTAGTGCTTGAATCTGCTAGATCTGATATATTTTGTAATGCTAAGTGCTACTAGATGCTAGATATGGTTGAAAACTGCGATGTTCTCTAATTAGGGTTTAACTACGTTGTAACTGAGACTAGAAATTGATGAATGTTAAATTTTGAGTTCTTTGTTAAGTGTTAGAATCACAGATCTGTGTCCCAGCTAAGGTTGCATACATCTGAGTACTACAACCATCCCTGCATATACCTCTGGTGAGACTTCATCTGCTTCGCAGGTGTTGCCGAAAGGGTCAGTAGTTAGGGTTTTGTTGGTGCACTATTGTAGCATTGAACCCTGGGTCTACCCCTATGCCAACATGTGTTCTAAATGGGATGGTTTGAATGGTACAGAGTCTCTTAGTCCTATGGAGTCTATGGTTAAAAATTTGAAGTTTCTTAAGGTTTGGATGTCTAGCTAGGAGAAAACGAAAAAGAGCGAGGCAAAGGAAGAACTGGCAAAGATTGAATCTGAACTTGATGCTTTATATAACAATTTTCATGGAGGCTTAGAAAAGGAGGATGATAGAGTGATAATTGTAGAAAAAGAGAAGAGGAAATCGATATTATTGAGATAAGAAGAGGTTACTTAGAGGTAGAAAAAGTAGGATCAACTAGCTGGCTCTTGAGGATAATAATACCAAGTTTTTTCATGCATATGAAAATGCTAGGAAATAGGTAAATATTGTTTGGGGGATCACTAAAGAGGATGGTAATGTGATATCCAATGAATAAGGATTACAAGAGGAGGTTGGAAATGTTTTTCAGGAGTTGTACAAGGCACAACCTAATCTGGTTATATTTGCTCAACTTGCAATTTTAAAGAATTATCCAAGAATGGTATCAGAGGAAGGCAACTATAGATTATATGAGCCAATAACCTTAGTTGAACATTTGTTAACTCTTAAAATTCTTAAAGTGTCAAAGAGTCCTGGTCCTAATGGATGGACTGTGGATTTGTTTTTGTATTTTTTTGATATTCTGGGTGATGAGTTACCGGAGGTGGTGGAGGAGTCTAGATTAAGAGGAAGGTTGAGTGGAGCATTGAATGCCACATTCATTTCACTTATTCCTAAAAAGGAGAATCCTATTTCTTTTGGTGATTTAAGGCTTATAGCCTTATGCAATTTGGCATATAAGATAATTACTAAAGTTATAGCTAAAAAAAATAAAACCCATTCTGTCTTTTGGTATATCTAAAGAAGAATATGGTTTTTTGGAAGGAAGGAAAATTACTAATGCTATTGGGATTTTGTAGGAAGCATTACATAGTATCAAGAAAAAAAATCAGAAAGATTTAGTGCTAAAACTTGATCTGGAAAAAGCCTATGACAAACTAGATTGGGGTGTTTTTAAGGCTAGTGTTGTTAGAGGAGGGAATGAGTCTTGAGGTTACTGATTGGATGATAGTGTAATATCCCCAAGGACGAGACCCTATTGTAATTATGAATTGTAAACATGTTTTGTAGGCCAATGAGAAGAGTTTTGGTAAGCTTATGGGATTATGTGTTTATTCGACCGGAAATCCTAACTGTTAAAGGTCAGGAGCCTTATTTTGTATATGTAATTATGCAGATCATTAATAAAATATAAACATCCTTGCGTGCAGACTGACAACAAAGAAATAGTGATGGGGGTCTAAGCTTCCAGAAGGTTAGGCAAGGGAGGAGGCTAAGTGTGTGGGCCTAGGTGCTAAGATAGGGGGCTTACCTATAAAGGAGATAATAATTTATTATTATTTCTTGAAGGATAAGATGGTCAATTGACCAAGTGTTGTCCTAAGTTCGAGGGAAAGGAACGTATGCAAAATGGAGTGCATGCAGCTCTAGGGAGACATGTGTCGACCTGATCTCATGTATTTAAAATCGAAGAGTCCAACCATGTTGGGTGGTTCTGACATTCGTTCCCATCCTCAGTCTAAACCCCAAATGTCCGTCGTTGACCTCTGCACCCTCACGCAACTCTGGAACTGGTAACTCATGGGTCAATCGTGTTGGGGGGGTTCACACATCCATTCTTTCATCCTCTGCCTAAGTTTGCTAGGATGCCTGTCTGAACCCATTTTGTGTTTGTGTCTACCCTCTGCATACTCACACGCAGTTGATAAAACCACTTGGGAAGGTGGTTGGATTCTATACTTCCATCCACAGTATGAAACCCAAAAACCTTAGACATTTGTCATTTACATACCTATACACCATTGAGAGAACTGGTCAGGAGGGGAAGGCCGACCTGTGAGTCCGTGAACCCAGTCTATCCTCCATTGTGGAGCCGAGTCAGTACCTGAGCCATTTTTGGGTCGTTGTATGTTGTGAAGCTTGAACATCTTGTCATTGTCTATGCCATGTGTGTTGTAACCATGGGTTGTTGTGGCCATGTAGTTCCTTGGCTGAGTATTTCTTGTTGTCGTTGGTGTTCCCTGTTGAGCCTTGTTGTTGTCCTCCTTGTGTGGGAATGAATTTGAAGAAGCAGGTTGTCAGGCCTCTGTGCAACACTTTCTCTAGGTGAGGGAGGTGGTTATGGTTGAAGAGGCAGGTTGTCATGCCTATGAGCAACTCTCCCAGGTGAGAGAGTTTGATTGGAAGTGGTTTTCTCCTTGAGAGATTTCAGTACCACCTACGTAGCTCTAAGAATTATCGTCTGGCCTGTTGTTCAAGCCCAAAGGAAGGGAGGTTTAGCAGCCGAAGGACTGTCTTGTGTGACAGTGAAGGTGTATACTCCTCTGGTGGGACAGGCATGTGGGGAATGAGACTCTGTGAGTTGTGGGCATAATAAGGCTCTCAGAGAGAACCCTTCTAGTTGCATTGTGTAGTGTTGTTGTAAACTCAGCCTAGTCTAGGATTCCCTTGCTCTTGGTGGAGCTTAGTCCCAACTCGATGGTGACCCACTACCGAGTGGAATGAGCAGTGTGGTATATGGCTGGGAAGTTCATGGAAGGTCTGCATGTAGTTGGTGGTATTCTAACAAAAGATAAGTACCACTTTTATTTTCATTTCCATGTTGTGTAATTGTACATATGTTGTAATTGATGAGTATCTCCTGTATATGTTGTATATCATACATGTGTAGGCTTACTGTTATTTCCTCATTATTATGTTATATATATGTAGAATAGTCATTCTATGTTTATATGGATGTTACAATATTGTATTAGAGCTTTAAAGTCTAAGTTAAGGTTGTGTTTGGTAGCATTTCCTAGTCTTTGGAGGGCTAGGGATGTTACAATATGGTATCATAACATGGTTACAACACTGAGCCTAGATGGGCCATGTTAGTGGAATTTGAACCAAGAGTTTCGGAAGGAGTTGTTGTCAAAATGGAAAAAACTCATGTTCTAACCCAAGGTTTCAACGCTGAGCCTAGATGGGCTAGGTAAGTGGTCATTGG